>CADEPD010047463.1:0-14401 GCA_902829195.1 Fraxinus dipetala
TCCATTATTAGTTTGTAATTGTTTTATTTTAAATGAGAAGAGATTCTCAACCAAGCATTTGAATTTAATGAAGGACAAAGCAACATCACACTTCTGTTTGAGATGAAACAACCATGAGAATTGAGAGAAATCATCAATAAAAATAACATAATATTTACAACCACTGATTGACATTACATGAGATGTCCATACATCATAATGGATAAGTTCTAAGGGGCGAGTGGACTGATGAGTAGAATTGGGGAATGGAAGTTTATGGCTTTTTGCCATTTGGCAAAATTCACAAACATGCTTGAGTTTGTAAATGCCAGAAATAGAAATTAATAAGTCATGGGTGAGCTTCTGAAGGATGGCTTCTGATGGATGTCCTAATCTCGAATGCCAAGTTCATGGGCTGTAACTCCTAACAAAGAGTGAATGATAAGATAGACTTCATCTTATTGAATTGAAATTGCTGAAAGGGAACATGATAAAGGCATGCTTCACTCGGACCTTGGAGAATCACTTTGTTGGTCTGCATATCCTTCATGACAAATGATGAAGTTGTGAGAAGAAAATAGAAACGGTTATCTTAACACAATTTTTGAATGGACAGGAGATTAGAGGAGGCATTGGGACAATGTAATAGATTGAACAGCAATAAAGAACTCTGTTTGGTTTTGAGAATAGATAAACCAATGTTTTGAATTTGCAAACCTCCACCATTACCAACAGTAACTTGGGCAGGTCCTTGATATGGTTGTTGCTGAATAGTCAGATTCTCTAAGGCAGAAGTGACATGGTTGTTAACACCACTATCCAAGAACCAAGACTGCTTATTCTCCTGTAGAACATGTGTATGTGCAGCCATGTCAGAAAGATGTGCAGGGGGGTGTCTCCCTTGATATGAGAAATCCATTCGATTATAATAATCAAGTGCTTGGTGGTTATTCTTCCTACAAATCTGACAAGGTGGTTTAGAATTAGAAAAGAGAGAGTTATTGGGAGCAAGCTTACGTGTTGTTTGCACAGGTGAGGGAAAAATGGGGTTGCTGGGTCCAGAAGGTTTGTTGGAGGAATAAGGCTTAGGATTTCTGTTGTTATAATGTTGTTTGGACTTTTGAGTGAAGAAAGCAATATGGTTGGTGTCTGGTGGGACAGATTTTTGCTGGAGGTCAGGGAATTGCTCATAATTAAGCAATTTGGTTTGGAAGTCATCAAAAGTGATGGAGGAATCTCGGGTAGCAAATTTTAGTGACGTGATAAAGGGATGATAGGTAGACTTGAGACCCCCACAACATAGGAAATCAGGTCCTCTTTATCAATAGGTTTTCCAACTGCCGCATGTTGGTCAGACCAATTTTTAGCAGTAAGGAGAAAATCAGTGTAGGTTTTATTGGACTGGTTCAAGGTTTGGAACTGTCTTTTGAGGTGTGATATTCTTGATCTAGAATGAGTGGCAAACTTGTTTGACAGGGTATTCTAGACCTGTCGAAAGGAAGTTTGTCAATAAACAGTAGACAAAACTTTATCTGTAAGAGTGGTATTGATCCATGCCAGTATGAACTGATCTTTTTTCTGCCATACCAAGTAATTAGTGTTAACAACAGAGGTAGAGTTGCCATCATCATCAGTGACAAACTGCACTGGGCATGGTTCAGAGCCATCCACAATGCTTAACAAATCATGACTTCGAAGAATATGGATGAATTGAGTGGTCCAATTGAGGTATTGGTTCCATCCAATTTGACATGTACAAATGAATTAATGTTGGGAAATGAGAATATTGCAGCAGAATCTTTTGAACCCATTAGGATCAAAGAGTGGGGTTAGCCAAATTTTGAGGCTCTGATACCAAGTCAAAATTACGAATGAACTTGTTCCAATTGGATACCTAATAGATGATTTTCATTAAGTATATATAGCAGTTTTACAAACAGAAAAGATTACAAATGTGAAACGGAAAAGATTACAAAGATAAGACCTTGCAAATTAAAAAACATTTATTGTAGGTCCAATTTCTTCTTTCCTTGTTATTTTACCAACATCTTATGCTCTCTTATTACCTTCTTAGCATCGTATTCAAATAATTTTTGCCAAACTTTATAAGCAAAGCTATGCACTTCAAATTCAAACAAAATTTTACATTAAACATAACTGAGACAATTCGCAACAATCCAGGAGAATTTTTCAATCACCCATCCTGGTAACTATGTAGATATACGCAAGGCATGTAAAGACAAAATTAAGCTCTATGTCATTCTCTTTACAGTGCAAAAAAATTATTGGTCTTTATATATAATTTCCCCAATGTGATTTGTAAATTTTATTTAAAAAAAGCTTGATAGAGGAATATAAGAACTAACTAATTAACTTTTGGTCAATTTAGATAATACGCGATAAATTTAAATTTAAGGGAAAAATACATAATTACCATGGTTAAGATCACAATAAGCATACAACTAGTCATTAATCATACAATGTCATAGTCACGCAAAATGTGGGTCACAATTACAACTTTAGTCACAAATCACGTATATTTATATGTCACAATTTATTTATCAGCCATAAATTATACATTTTATTGATCACAAATGCTCTTCATCCCAATCCATAACCAACATTAATGTCACCTCACCATCACCACCATGTACACCTTCCTTGCATCTCTACACATAGATTTGTGCATCACAATCTACCACCATAACCACCAGCATCAGCACCAGCACCACTACCATCTACACCTTACTAGCACACCACAACATCGACTGTACAATATCACACAAATTTGTACACCACAACTCACCACCACACAAATACGAGTACCACCACAACATCCACCGCACCCTAGAAAGACAAATCTACACCCACCTTATAGAAGAAATAAAAGAGCTTACAGAGTTCGGTAGGAAAAGAAGATGACGAAAAAAGTGGTGAGTAATAGGAGTAAGAGGAACTCGGTAGCTGAAGATATCACGAAATCGAAATCCATCACCAAGATCGATTCGTCCTCCTCGGACCATCATCGTAATAAGAATTACCTTTATAGATCTATATAAATTTTGACCAATGTATTTATATATATAAGTGACTAGTCAGTGGTTTGACTTTCTCTCGTCAATAGTTTTTTGTGAATCATTAATTTCAATCTAGAAATAATCGAATCCACCCCATTGCGTCAGTGGGTTCTTGGCAACGGTGACAATCGTGGCGATGTCGGAGAGGAAGGTGGTGGCAGTGGTAGTGTGGAAGTAGCCATTTCTATGATATTTTTGGGAGTGGAAATGAGTTAGGTTAGGGTGGGTATGGAATGGGGTGCGGGGTTGGGCATGTAAAAAGTTTCATTAATTACTGAACTTTATATGTTGTCACATTATAATCACTCAACTTTGATATTTCCCCGTATGGTCATTGAACTTACAATCAGTTGCCTCCATCCATCACCAAACACACACTCGTTTGAAAGGCGTCCCAGGTGGCTTAATGGAGTCTGATGTGGCAAGGGCTTTTGAATAAGACCACATAAGAGTTTTCTTTCTGAAAATCTCCAAGTCCTTCAATTGAACGAACCTTACCTCATTCCCAAAACCAAATTGACCCCTTGAACGAACCTTAATCTCCCAACCAATTGAAGTTGGAAGGAGCAATATTATTGGATTGCTACTTGAAGTGAATTGGGAACCGCTTGATTCTTTATGGAAGCACGGAATAGTTGTGCTACGTTTTAAGTTGGTTTAACTTCATTCATTTTTTTATCATTTTAATAATGGCGAATCACGAAAAGCTTAAATTGAACATTTTAGTTGCCGAAACTTTTACCAGCATTGCTTTTGCTGCTTCCTTCACCAATGTAAACTCCATTTTTTCACCCATTCCTTTAACGATTTTGAGCAATTTGTACAAATGTTGCCCACCTCACGAGTTAACTATTCAAATATGGAAAATGGTCATCAATGCATAGAAGTTGGAAGATTATGAAACTGATTCTGACCTCGAGGGGTGTGGAAGATGGTCATCAATGCATAGAAGTTTGTGAGTATTCAATATTCGTTTAATTATGTTTACTGTTTTAATTTTGGTCTACCTACCTCTTTTGTTTTGCTGGTGTTCTAGTGTCGTAATCTCCTTGTTTAATAAGGAAGATAGTTGTATTTGTTGTCTTAAATGAGATGTAGTTATAGGAGAAAAATTGGGCAAGCTATGGATACAATGAAGAACAAAGCACGGGGGGCCAAAGACACAACTTCAGATATGGCGCACTCTGTACGTGATCCAACTTAACAAAACAGAGACCAAACTGGCAGCTATCTCTCAGAGAAAATTGGGAAAAATATGCAGCCGACTAAAGAACAAATTAAGAGTATGGCAAAAGGAGCTACTGATCTGTGAAACACATTTTTAGCATGTGTGAATATGAAGAGGATCCATACAATAAAGGGGATTATTAGTTAGTTTTTATTAATTTTGGGCATGTTTTTGAGGCTTGTAGCTCTGCTTTTGGATACTAATAATCATGTAATAATAATATCTCAACTCTATTATGATGTGACCAGGTTTAATTACGTTACTCTTGTAGTTGAGTTTGTACTGAAATCTTGGGATAATTAGCCCATGTTTGGTTTGGATTAGAATTAAGTTTTTAATGGATTTAAAATAGAGTTGGATAAATTAGTGGTTGAAAAGTTAATAAAGTTGTGACGAAAAAGTAGAATTAACTGAGATGAGAGGGAAAAACTTTAAAATTGAATATTGAATACAATTTTGATGAGATTTGTGTGTGTAAGCTTGATTGTGTGTGATGGTGGTGAAGGACAATACCAATGACGGAGGGAAATCCTATGCTCAGTCCCTCTTCTTCTGTTGGATTTTATGTCAATAGAAGACATATTCACATTGACATACAAATGGAAGTGAAACTAAAATTTTAAAGAAACTAAATATCAGTATTTGTAAATAAACTAAAGATCAGACAGCCAAATATAAACCTTTTTAAAATCAGATAGCCAAGTCGACAACTAAAGATTACTATTTGAAAATTGTATGTGTAAATGGGAAACTACATCACTTTAACAGACATCTATTTTACATCAAAGACATATCTGTAAATGGGCTAAATAAAAGTTTCCCTATCATTGTTCTGTAAATGGGAAAATTTGGAGTTAATTGGAAAAATGTACGAATTAGGAATAACACGATGTACTGTAATTCAGCATTAACAACAATTAGGACTATTAAAATTCAGACATGAGTACCAGAATACGAACAATTTGTTCTTCCATTTTTCATTCAACACACACAAATTTAATTTCAACTTCACACCAAGATAATAACTAATAAGTTCAACAATATATAATAACAAAATTTCATTCAACAGTAGATTTGGGCAAGTTCAACAATCTACCAAATTAATTTCAACTTCACACCATTCGACTGCTATAACATGGCAATTAATCACAAAATTAGATTAGATCATTTTCTCTTCAAGGTCCAAAATACACTTACGAAACAAAATGATAACAGTGCTAAGTTTTTTATTTTTTCCTAATTCTTTTTCTCTGTTCTCTATCTCTTCTTGCAAATCTTCTACCAAGATTTCAAGTGGAGATTTTCCTATTCTTGAATTGTCTTACTTTAATAAGTGAAGCACCATAGTTTGTTAACTGTGCATCAATAGTTACACTAAGTGTTGGAATGAATTGAAAATTAGATGTTGGTTCCGGTGGTTGCACTTCAGATACATGCATCTTCGATGGCCTCTTAGGCACGAGTTTAGCCTGTACAAGGGGTTAAGTCATCATATATCAGTTAATTTTTTTTAACTAATTCATTAATAGTCGATACTGGGATAGTCTTGATTACCCTTGAGCTTCCACTCCATACTTGACTTAAACTTCGTTCATTTGTAGGATTTGCAGCCCCGCAATTCCAATCCTATAAAGAACATATGAATAAAAATCAACAAATCACATAGTCTGAAAAATAATAGAAAACACAATGTAATGTGATATGGCTACCATTATGCTCGAGCATAATGAACTCGAGCTTCACCCGTTCTGTGCAGCACACACTTTATTCTTCCCGTAAGCACGTGATGCTCGAGCATGCCCAACGATGCTCGAGCATATACGCCATTAGTTTTGATTGGTTTGGTGGCAACAACCTTCGAGATGTGTCCTCGAGGATGTACAACCCCAAATATTATTGCGTCCTCAAGCCTTGTCCTTGCTCAAAGGTTTCCTTAGACATATGACTGATTTTACTCTCTAGGAATTCTAAGTCTATCCAAATAGCTCAAGTTAGGATTCCTATGTCAAGAAGGAGTCTACATTTATGAGTATTGTAGTCAAACTGTGACTAGATCTATAGTTGCAGAGCAATACACATCTCAAGTAGAACTCCCTAGGATAAAGACACGTAGCAAATCTAACCAGGAATGAACTACCTGCCTCTATAAATATAAGGCCCCAATTCATTATCCAGGTATGTTTTTACATATAATTTTCAGCATCTAAGATTTTCATATTCTCTCTTATTTAAGCATCAGAAGTGTGACAAAGACACACCTTGACGTCTTTGTTTCAGGTACCAAAAGATCATGTTCGTGCTCGTTCTCAGTCGTCAAGCTCGAAATTCAACAGGTTCATTTTTGGTAGCATCATTGGCGCCGTCTGTGGGAAGCACTACTAAAAGCCATGGTTCATACACGTTCAGGTCTTCTTCCAGCAAGTCCATCAGCTCCAAACTAACCTCATGTCAACGAGTACCCAATCCATCAAGAAGAGTCATCAATGATACCAAATCCTTAACAAATAGTGGTTACCGTTGGAGCATTCGAAGAACTCCGTCAGCAGGTTGCAATGCTGACTCAGCTACTAAGTCAAAGAAATACTCATCCAGCTCTGGCCCCAGCACAAGAACCTATCCCAGCTCAACCAGGGGATTTCATGGCTAATGTTCGAGCTTGGAATACCCGTGTGACGCCCACGATAATGGTGGGTTTGGGGCCTCGGGCATACATCCAATGGCCTCGAGCTCGAGATTGGTTACCATGGACTCAGACAAACTCGCTCGGATCATACAAGATGGGATTACGGCTGGACTATTACAGAATACCCAGGGAACGATAGGGTTTATCCATAACACATCGTTCATACCAGATGTTCTTTTTATCCACTTCTGACAGGTTTAAATTTCTCCGCATAAATAAGTACGATGGGACTACTGACCCAACCAACCACCTCAATGTGTATACACACGTCATGAACCTACAGGTTGCACCAGACCCAGTAATGTTCAAGGCTTTTCCTCAAAATTTGACCAATGCCGCTAGGGATTGGTTCATCACGCTGGAGCCTAATTCTATAACATCATTCTCAGAACTTGCCAATAAGTTTTCTGTCTTCTTCGCAAGTAGTAAGTGCATCAAGAAGATAGCAGCTATCCTCATGCAGCTCTACCAGGGCCCGAATGAGACCTTACGTAACTTCATGACAAGATTCAACAAAGAAAGGTTATAGATACCCGACCTTTACATTACAACAGCTATTTCAGCTCTGACATATGCAGTAAGGTGTGAAGCCTTCAGGATGTCTTCATCTAAGACACCACTAAAGTCAGTAACTGAGCTCCTCACCCGAGGAGAGAAGTATATCAACATCGAGGAGGCAATGAAAGCTAGCCCTAGCTCTAAGAAGCCCCCAACTTAAAAGGCCACATGAGCCGAACTTACAACAAGATCATGTTCGAGGCAAGTAGAAGCAAAAAGTACCACCTAGGCCATTCACAGTCTGAATACCTCTAGAACCAACATACTCATGGAAATCAGAGATATAAAAGAGCTTAAATGGCCTTCTAGGTTGTGATCTCCCCGGGAGACCAGGGATAAGATAAATATTGTGACTACCACAGGGATCATAGATATACGACGGATGAATGCATAACATTACAGTAGGAGATTGAGATATTGATTAAAAGAAGATTCTTGAAGACATATATTGGGCAAGATAAACGTCCCAGGAATGATCACAATAAGAGGAGGACCCCAGAGTCAGGAGGAGATAACAAACTCACGGCTGGTACAATCAACGTCATAGTTGGTAGAATACCATCAGGAGGTAATTCAAACAGTAGACGCAAACAATACACTCGGCAACATAGTTCAGCTTAATAGACTACTCTCAACAACACAGAGGACATTACCTTTTGATTAAAAGACTTGGAAGGCATAACATTTCCTCATGATGATACCTTAGTCGTAACTGATATAATAGCCAATTTCAAAGTCAAAAGGATATTAGTGGACAATGGAAGTGTAGCCAATGTATTGTCCCATGATGCCTATACAAAGATGGGTATTTTCACTAACCACTCAAGATGGTCAAGACCCCACTCCAAAGATTTTCGGGTGGAACAATCATCCTAGAAGGAGTTGTCGACCTTTTCCTTACTTTGGGCTCGGGACAGAGGCAGGTAACAGAGATTACACTTTTCTATGTGATCTGGACCTCTATGGAGTATAACGCCATCCTTGGAAGACAACTACTCAACAAGATCAAGGCCATAGTATCTACGTTTCACCTTGCTATGAAGTTTTCAATAGTTATGGCATAGGAATTGTATAGAGATCAGACAGTAGCGAAGATGTGTTATGTTACTAGCATTCGAGGTTTGAACACCGATGTCATGCAATTATCAACACTTGAGCTCGAGCTCAAGCATCAGGAGAAACTTGCTCTAGTTGAAGATTTGGTAGAGGTAGAACTCGAATAAGGTAAAAAGTGACCTTGACGCCGTTCTCAAGGATGAACTCATCAAGTACCTATCCCACAACCTTGATGTTTTCGTATGGAAGGTTGAAGACATGCGGGGGATAGACCCCAATGTCGTGGTCATTAACTCAACTTAAGACCAGGGGCTAAGCCAGTAAAGTAAAGAAATAGGCAATTTACGCTAGAAAGACGGGAGGTAATATGCGAAGAGATCAATAAACTCGTCAATGTTTACTTCATTAGAGAGGTTCAATATCCAGAGTGGTTCGCCAACGTTGTCCTTGTCAAGAAGGCTAATGGCAAGTGGATGATGTGTATTGACTTTACAAATCTCAATAAGACGTGTCTAAAAGACAGCTATCCCCTACCTCGAATTAATAACTTGGTCGACGGTACCTCAAACCACAAGTTATATAGCTTTCTTGATGCATTCTCGGGCTATCATCATATCCTTGTGACTGAAGAAGATGAGGAGAAGACGTCTTTCATAGCTGACTCAGCCATATATTGCTACTAGGTCATGCCATTCAATTTGAAAAATTTAGGGGCAACATATCAAATGCTCATCAACAAAGTCTTCGCTGATTTGATCGGGAAAAACATTAAGGCATATGTCAACGACATGGTGGTCAAGAGTAATCAAGTTAATAAGCACATCGTTGACCCACATGAGGTGTTCTTTACAATTCGAAGATATAAAATGAAGTTAAACTCAGCAAAGTGTCCTTTTAGGGTGGCTTTGGGAAAGTTTTTGGGCTTCATGATCACGCATATGGGGATTGAGGCAAGTCTAGACAAGATACAAGGCTTAATATCCATAGAGTTGCCTAGGAGCAAGAAAGAGGTGCAAAAGCTTACGGTCGAGTTCTCGCTTTGAATAGGTTCGTGTCTAGAGCAGTAGATGGGTGTTTTTCCTTTTTCAAAGTTCTAAGGACAATTAGAGTTTTAATAGGAATGAGGAATGTGAAAGAGCTCTCCAAGAACTCAAACAAACACTTGCAACTCCAACTCTCACAAAGTTCGAACCTGGAGACGCGTTGTACTTGTACGTAGTTAGGGATGGCAAAAAAGCTCGTTGGCTCGGACGGCTCAGGCTCAACCTGAAAAATGCTCGAGCCGAGCCCATTTTGGGGGCATCGGCTCAAGCCTAGGCTGGCCCATAAAAAAATTAAAAAAAATAACAGCAGGCAGCATAGGCAGCTATCTAGCAGGCAGCGTACATCACAGGCAGCAGCAAAAAAAGAAAGAAAAAAATGAGCGGCTCGAGACTAAAGCTCTAGTCGAGCCTCATTTTTTGGCAGAGCTTTTGCTCGGCTCGGCTCGGCTCGGGCCCAAAAAAACTAGGACCTGTTTTGCACGAGTTGAGCCCGAGCTTTGAGTTTCAGCTCGTAGCTCGACTAGTTGACATGGCTATACCTAGTCGTATCTCAAAATGTAGTAGCGACATTCTGGTCAAGGAGGTTAAGAAAGCTCAACAGCTCATCTATTACATGAGCAAGGTATTGCTTGACGCATAAACAAGATATACATTGGCAGAACAACTCGTCCTTGCCCTGGTGATGGCTGCACGAAAACTAAGTTAGTATTTTCAGTCACATACCAATCGTGCTCACAAGCCAGCCACTCAGATAGATACTCCAAAAACCTGATGTTTCAGGAAGATTGCTGAAGTGGACGATCGAACTTGGTGAATTTGATATAGAGTTCAAGCCCGGCCTTTTATTAAAGGACAAGTATTAGCAGACTTCATCTCAGAGCTCACCCTGAGGCCTCGGGGCCAGGGGATATTTCGACCACTAAGGCGGACACTTAGGAAGTATTCGTTGATGAGGGACATCAAACTTCTCGGGCTCGGGTGCTCGGATCATAATTAGCAGTCCAGATAAGCTGACTGAAATTCAGTGTGCATTACGAGTCAAATTCAAAGCCACCAACATGAGAAGGAGTATGAGGCTGTAGTCATCGCTCTGGGGCTGGCTGATAGCCTTGGAATTGAACATGTCAAGCTATTTAGCAATTTACAACTCTTTGTTGGGCAAATCGAGGGGTCATTCGAAAGAAAAGATAAGCTTATACTGTCTGAAAGTACATAATTCTCAAAGACATTTCAAGGATTGCGAAATTCTAATTATTGCCCGAGCCAAAAACGGTAAGACGAATGCATTGTCAAGACTAGCTTTCATGGGAATAGATGGACTTGATAGGACAATCCACATCAGAATGGTGACGAGCCTAGTATAGGTCAGAAATCCAATGTCATAGATATCGATAATGAGCCCTCATGGATGGATCCCATAGTCGAATTCATAACTACTGGGAATCTTCCCGATGACCCAAGAGCAGCTAAGAGTGTTCGATCAAGAGAATCTAGATACTGTATTATCCAATGAGTCCTCTTTCGCAGAAGCTTTACACTTCTATTCCTTAGGTATCTGAGGCCCTCAGAATCAACACAGGCCCTGGCAAAAGTTCATGAAGAAATATGCGGTAATCATCAAAGAGCACGAGCTCTGGCCTTCAAGCTTATAAGGTACGGGTATTATTGGTCGACCATGAAGAAAGACACCTCAGATTATGTGAAAAGATGTGATTAGTGTGAAAGGTTCGACAACATCATCCATACTCCTGCTGAAGAGCTCACTCCCATACTCTATTTGGCCTTTTCGAACAATGGGGAGTTGACATCCTCAGCCCCTTTCCAATGGCAAGAGGGCAATTAAAGTTCCTTGCTGTGGCCATAGACTATTTCACCAAGTGGGCTGAAACGGAACCCCTAGCAACTATCTCGAAGCCCAAGCTGAGATCATGCATTTGGAAGTCTATCGTATGCAGGTTCGGGATACCCAAGGTGCTCATGACCGACAACGGGAGGCAATTGATAATAGACCGTTCAAGAATTATTGCACCAACCTCGGGGTAGATCATTGCCTAACATCAGTCTCACACCCTTAGAGCAATGGCCTTGTAGAAGTAACTAATCAAATTATATTGCAAGACCTTCGTACCAGGATTGAAGGTGCTCAAGGTAACTGGCCCGATGAGTTACCCTCCATACTATAGACCTACAGAACTTTGCAAAAAACAACAACAGGTGAGACCACATTTACGTTAGCTTTTGGGTTGGAGGCCACGGTTCCAATAGAGGTTAGCTTACCCACCATGAGGCATTTGAAGCCAAATTTCGGAGAATGCACTACAAAACATCTCGACCTCCTTGAGGAAGCTCGCGAACAAACTGCCCTACGAGTCGCCTTTTATCAAAATAGGATGGCCAAATATTTCAACAATAAGGTCAGACCCAAGAGATTCAGGGTTGGGGATCTAGTTATCAGAAGGGCCGAGGCTACAGGTCATGCCCCGGGTAAGCTTGGCCTAGCATGGGAAGGGCCCTATAAGATCATCAGATAAATTCGAGGAAGAGCATACAACTTGAGAGACACGACTGGAAGACCATTGCTAAGACCTTGGAATACTGACAACCCCAAAGTCTATTACAAGTAGTAATCCCCACCATGTCTATTTAGTTTATGTTAGTTTTACATTTATTTTAGGCTTGCATGCCCCCATATACTTTTTTTTTCTTTTTAGCTAGTTTACTTTTTGATTGGGCTTGCACGCCCCACACATTTTTCAGTAGTTCATTCGTCAAGGCCTGCGAGCCTATACTTTTGTTCTAGAGCATTAGAAAGTTTAAATAAAGTAACAGTTGGGAAAGACCCAAAAAAAATTTTATCCATGTGACTACCTCGAAGACATGCCACGAGCATGCACCCAGAAGACCTATCACGAGCAGGCAATCAAAAGACCTGTCACGAACAGGCTTTTTCTCGAGCAAATCCCTAGATTGATAAGCTAAATGAGGGGAATGCTCGAGCTCATTATTCTCAAGAAAACCCCTAGGTTGATAAACCAAATGGGGGGAATACTCGAGCTCCCTTGGTCATTATTCTCGAGCAAACCCTAAGGTTGATCGAGACTAATAAGTTGCTCGAGCATCATAAAGGGTCGATCTTTATAATTGGTCGACCTTAGATTTTGATAGAACGTTATAAGAGCTCGAGCTTCATATACCTTGGTCATTATGATTTCTAAAATCGCTCGAACTTTGAGAAATTTTTAAACACTGCTAGATTTATATAGTTTTAAACACGTCGAGTTTGTCGCGCCATTAAACTGATCGTAAACAGTTCAAGCTCTATATTTTAAAGATCTTCGAGTTGTTGATAATCGAGCTATACAAAGGAACGAGTAATTAACATAATTTAAATTCTAAAGAAAAGGGTCGAGAAATTAACATAAGATTAATCCAAAAGAAGTGGTCGAGCAATCACATAAAACTCAAAAATTACAAAGTTAATAAAGTTTTTGGCCAAGATCGGGCAACATACATAGATCATAAAAACATTAATCTAAATCTTCAGCCTGGGGATCATTCGTCGAGCTCGGATGGTCCTCGTCTGCCTCATCGCCCTCGATATCCTGATCATCAGTTGTCTCTTCGGACTCCGAAAGCTCGAGGTCCTCTGTGACTTTAGTAACTCCTTTGAAGTCTTCATTTAGCTTCAAGCCTCAAACGTATAAATATTTGAGCCTCCTTCAAGGCATGGAAGCATGAGTCTAAAGTGTATTCACCCTTTAGTGCATTGAACTCCTTAGACAGCTTAAAGTCCTCGATAGCAACGTCTCGGGCTTGCACTAACTTTCCTTCAAAATCTTTTTGAGCTCGCTCTAGCTTGAGCTTCAATTCTTTAGCCTCACCGCAGTAAACCCTGACCTCATCTCGAGCTTTACAAAGCTTGTTCTTGGCTTCATCCGAGCTATTACCTCTTCGAGAAGGCCAGTCACAGTTTGGAACTCATCTGTCCCTTTCAAAGAGAGATCTCGAGCAACACTTAAAGCCTGAAAAATTCCGAACATGAGCTACTCGTCGAGATACTAAGTTGGAATAATAAATAAAGGTTTCTCAAGCATACCTTGGTCAACAAATTCTCGACTATCTTCATGCCTTCGTCGGGCCCAGTCTCTTCGATATCTGTCGATAATGCTTAGGACAAGATGGCACACCTTGTGGTCCTCAGGATGGTTGGACCTTCTTGAAATGTCATCGTCCTCGAATTCTACAATGACAGGAGTGGATCGAGGTTGGGGGTTCCTCAGGGGATTCTTTGAAGAATAGGTCGGGTAGGCATGGTCCTCCCTTTCTTTTGGCCGGGAACCTGAACTTGAGGGGCCTTGTTCTTCTTCCTCACAGCCTGACGAAGAGCGGAGGATTGAACGTCATTCCTACACAGATTCAAAAGATATTAGCAAGAGCATGATGTCATAAGTGTATTAATCAACAAAACAAAAATACAAGTCCTATCCCAACACCTTTCATCTCTGCCAGATCGAGGACGTCATCCTCGAAGATGTCATCTATGTCATAAACAAAGGGTTCGAGTAGGGATGATAAAAAAATTCGATACCCGCGGGGTCTCGCCCCGAATGGGATGGGGATAACCCACTTAATCGAGTATCGAGATGGGAACGAGGTGGGAAATTCTTCCCCGTTGCGGGTTCGGGGTGGGGACGGGTAACGAGCCCCCTACCCCATCCCGTTTAATTTTTTTTTTTTAAGAATTCAATACTTGAAATTGAAAATTTCATTAGTTCTA
>CADEPD010047473.1:0-16374 GCA_902829195.1 Fraxinus dipetala
TACAAAAAGACATTATTAGCATATTGTACCGAAAAATAAGATATAAGGCTCTCCATTAATACAAATTATACATTTAGTCCATGTTTGAGTTACATTAAAATTTTCATTCTCATTCTTCTACTCATTTTTAACCATACATTTTTCAATAAAATAATATTTTCCATCACATAAATAAATTTTCATTTTTTTTCGATCGCTCATTCTCCGTCAATCTACTATTCTAAAATGGAACGTCTCTGTTTATCTGTTGATTTACGTCTCCAACAAGCTTATGCCAAAAAAAGAAAAAAGGCGCATCATTTTTAATTTTGTCATGATAGAATCGGAAAATGACATCATCAATCATTTCTTAATTTTTATTTTTATTTTTAAAAAAATCAAGTTGGTCTTCGAACTTTTATTATGACGTTACAATCACTCCCCAACAACGGAAATCAGCTGACCTTCCTCGACTTATCAAAACTTGGGCATGGTGAGAGAGTGTTTTGCTTCACTTTTTTAATTTTTGTTTTACTTTTGTAGCGAGAAAAAATATATTAAAATTCATCAATTTTAAAATATATAAATTACTTGATAAATATTAACGTAAGATTATTATAGTTTTTACCGAATAATCAAATTTCATGTAATAAAATATAACAAAACAAGTTTTTAAGTCAAACACATTTTCTAATTTTCTATTTTGAAAAATAATTTTTAAAATGACAGATCAAACATATTTTTAGTAGTATTAAAACAGACGTTCAATACACAAAAATATAAAAAAGTACTCGAAATTTAAATACAAATCAAATGGGACATAAGTCTCTATTCTATCTCATTTTTTTTTTCAAACCTATTTGCAATCACATATTTTATGAGATTCAAAAAATTTATCAAATTTTCAACTATACATTCACCAACTATAAATTTACTATAAATCTAGATTGTATTTGACACCTATTTTGGAGAAAGAGTAAATTCTGGAATAGTCATTAATAGAAGAATGTGTGGTTAAAAAGTAATGATGATTTTTGAATTTATGTGTAATATTATTTTATTGATAGAATGTGTGATTTAAATGAAGAAGAAAAAATGAGAAGAAAATGAGTATCAACCATGGGCCTAATTTTTATCCAAATCAACCATGGGCTAAATCCCGATCGAAAATTTTAGGGCCTCATGGGATTAGTCGTGGTGTACGCAAGCTGGTCCAAACACCCACAGTTATTAAAAAAAACACATGGGCTAAGAGGGATCGTGTTAATTTAACAAAAATTTAAATTGTCTCATAATTAGGGTCTAATTGTGCAACAATAATTAAAGATCAAGACCAACTTTCTACTCTCATAATAAATTGTCGAGCAACGATGCAAAATTCCATAAATCCAATGAACTTATCATTATACCAAACAAGCCCTACTATAAGGGTGGTTATATGATTTATCTCCACACCACATATTTTTCATAAATACACAACATTGTAATTATATTAATGGTCATCAACTTTTATTTATTATCACATTTATATCCTGAACGTTTTTCTTCATCACATTCTTAGCCTTTGCTTGGACTCCATTTTAATTTTGATACATCTTTCTCATTTTTCTTTTCAATCACACATTTTTCAATAAATTAATATAATACGTCACTTCAAAACTTTTCTTTCTTTTTAAATCACGCATTCTTAAAAAAAAGGTCAATATTTCAAAATATATTTTGCCCTAAAAACTAATTTTAATGGAGTCCAAACATGGGCCTATTTTTAAAATTCCATTAGTCAGAAATTTATAAACCTTTTCTATAATTAATAAAATATAATAAAGCTATTGGTTTATTGGCACAAAACATCCAAACGTTTCAAATTTTTACATTTTCATCCATATTTCCACGTCTCATAGTGGAAAACATCATTTTCATCATTATTTATCCAATTTATAAATTTAAAACGTAAAATGACAAATATACCTTCATATTTAAAAAAATAAAAAAATAAATAAAGAATTAATCGTAACCATACTCCCAAACCTTTTTAAAAAGTGTAAATGAATTCCAAATAAATTATTAAAAAAAATCTCTCTCTCTCTCTCTCTCTCTCTCCCCTCCTCCTCCTCGACCACCACCACAGAACCGCCACCAACTCCTCTCAAATTTACCGTGTTGCTGCAACCAAAATCATCGGAATCTCACCTCTCCACCGGCGCTAATACTCTCAATCCATCACAACCAAACAGTTACACAAATAGCCACAGAATTGACTCAAAATCATCCTTGGTTACACCAAGAATTGCACGACTTTTTTACCAATTCCGATCATGCCTTCAATACCTATGGTCGTCCACTATTGTGAGTCAATCCATCTCACCGAGTCGCCTATACTTATGGAGAAACATCATAAAAAACAGTACAATATGATATTGATATGATTTGGAATTCTCTATTGTTGTGCGTAAAAAAAACGTGGCCAGTGTGCTTCTTTCACTTCATGGGTTTGAGGGTATTGATCACATAATTTGTCACATATTAATCCTCACCAACATCACACGACAGTGGATGTGAATTTAATTGCCCCAATTAACAGCAGAATTAATCCAATTTTGGCCATACACCATGCTCCGTTCTACTAATTCATCCATGGGCATTTGAAATCCAATTCATAGTTCAATGGGTAAGTGTCCATTGATCCAAATTATTCACCAATTGATTACGTTTTGGAGTCAAACTTGGGCATGTGGTTCTTGGTGTATTTGGGGCTAATTTTCAGACGAATTTGTGACTGTTTGTGTAATTGTTTGGTTGTGATGAATTAAGGGAGTATTGAGACCGATGGAGGGGGTGAAATTCCGATGGTTTTGGCGGCGGCAACACGATGGATTTGGGAGGAATTGGTGGCAGCTCTATGGTGGTGGTGGAGAAAGAGAGGCATTTAAAAAAAAAATTAATAATTTATTTGGAATTCATTTGTACTTTTTAAAAATGTTTGGAAATATGGACAATTAATTATTTATTTTTCTTTTTTTCTCTCTTATTTAAATATGAGGATATATCTGTCATTTTATATTTTTTAATTGAGAAATTGAATAAATTTTGAACTGGGATGAAAATGCACATTAAAAGTTAAATGTAGAAACGTTTTATATAATGAAACTTGAAAATAAGAGTAAAAATACAAAAAATTGAGACCTAAGAATATTTTACACCATAAAGACGAAACGTATGATAAGCCTAAAGTTACTAGTGAATATATTTAGATCAAATTGTTCAAATGATGCCAACTTTCTAAGTCGTCCTCCTCTCTCTCTCTCTCTCTCACACACACAATCACACAAACGCAAACACAAACACAACACACCTCTTCACTAAATCAATCATCACAAACACGAGGTATACGTACATATCCTTCACATATATTTATTTGTATGTTACATGTGTTGAGTACATATGCGTGTGTGTGATTGAACTGCGGGTTTTGAATTTGATCGACTTCGATTGTTTCGGTTCTATTTTTTGTTTTTGATATTGATTGATTCTTTTTAATTCCCACAGCTGATTGCAGCTACGAATTTTCGTGAAGTTTTAAGGATTTTATGTGTCAGTGAGTCTATATCTAGTTAGGGCTTTTGAGATTTTTAATTGATTGAGCTGCTTGATTTTAATGCTTCAAAGGATTGTTGTTTGTGCCTGTATAAGGACGGTTGTTTTTCATTTCTGTTTGTTTATTAATGTCGATTTCCGTAGCTGTTGTATTGATGCCTGTGTGCTTGCGTCTTTAAGTTGCCAGAGTTGTATTTACTGCAGGGAATTAATGTTTGACTAAGTTTTTTTATTTTTGATTATCTGTAGACTTGTTCATTTACTAATTCATTATGTTCTTGTTATTTGTTGTCATTAGGGGATGATTTTGAAACTTTTGTTATGTGGTAATGAGATTAGTTCTGACCAAGCAGACGCTTAAGTATTCTGTTTACGGAATATTTGAATTTCCATTAACAGATCACTTTTGTTTTCTTTCTTTTTGAAGTCCATCACAGTTAAAAGCCCTTTGTAGTTTTTCCTACTTCAATTTGAAATTTATTGACTTTTCTTGATATTATCATCGCTGGTCTTAATGTTACACTTATCAGGTTTCATACGGGAATCAAGGTCAACGATGTTGTTGATTTCCAGCTTCTTTTTCTGAAGTTTATTTGATTAAATTTTTATGTTGTTGTATGTATATCTGCCCTTGATTTCCACATACCTGCAGTTTCTAGACATGAATATGAGCGTTGTGGTCATCAAGTGCAAAAAAAAAATACAAGTCTGATGAATGAATCAGTGTTCTGGGTGATCGGGAAAGTAACTCAATTTTATCGCCAGTTGATATTCTTTAAAAGTTAAGATGGGAGAAGTGATGATATTTTTGTGACTTTGAAACTCTGTGTCTTGTATTTAACAGAAGCAAAAAGGTAGTCAACTCCTAGGGTTTCAGAATCTTCATTTTGACCTATAAACATTTGGATTCTTGGACTTCATGGGGCTCCAATTAGTAGAAGAGGAATGTGTTACAACCACTATATCATATTTTGTCTTCAGAAAGAAGAAAATGTATTTCCCAAAATTTGATTAAGTTTACCTCCTACGGTTGTAAAATGTAAAATGTAGGCTTCCTGCTATCTGCTTTTAGTTTCATAATATGCATCACCCAAAGTCGGCCATGACATCTAGATGTCGGATATGTAAGTATCACAACTTATTTGTATTCGACAATTGAACTGGGCTTTATAAATTCTATGGATACTCAGCCTCTTGAACTCCAAATTGTGTCTATCTTCAAGATATTGTTATTTGATGTTATATCACCTTGACCTTTTGCTTTTTGTGGCCTCCATATCATTAATGACTAAAATTTGCCAATCTCTCCATTTTGGCAATTAGAATGATTTGATCATGCTTTTTGCTGATTTTTTTCCATTTCATGTGTAGGGAGGGGAGACAATGAGCAAAGTGCTTGTAGTTTCAGGTGGATAAAAAAAAATAAAAATAGACATGGGCGGCTGTTGCTGCTGCTGTGCACCCAAGACAGCTGAACTTAACCCTTCACCACCATTCTATCATGTAAGTGCTATTTCTTATCTCAGGCTATATGCTCTTTTGCATCAATTTTAATCTAATCTCAAGGTAATGATAGTATTCTGATCGTTTGGGTGTTTATTTTTTCTGTGTCATTCAATTGTTATGGTAGTTGGGTTGTTTCATTAATCTGAATCAAGCATTGATGTGTATTCCCTTTTTACAAATTAGATCGAGTCTCATAATTTGAAGTCAATTTCTTCGATCGGGATTAGTCTTTAGTCATATTTTTGACAACCATCAAATGAGATTTCTTGAACAAAATTCTACCTCCAAGTTATGATTATCACATGGACCTCTTGGTAGGAATGTAACAATTTGCCAACAAACAATTGAAGAACGAGAAGAGAGGGGGATCCAAGAAGAAGAAGAAGAAATTAGGGCAAGTGAAAATCAATTTATACATTTATTCAAGGATAGAAATTACAATAAATAAGCCATTTTTATATAGAGCAAAGAAGCTAAAATAAAAAATGAAATCTAATAAACAACTTTATCGAATTATTAAAACTAATATAATCTAATCTAAACAAACATAATTTGAATTGAACTCAATTTTAAAATCATATCTAAATTCTATCTGTGTCTCTATCTTCATCATTTCTACCGGATTAAAGAACACGGCGACGAGATAGATTGCGATTTCTTATCCAAGGAGGATGATCTTTAATCTATATCAAATAATGAAATTGATCATATGACGACAACCAAATCTATAAAGTATCCCCAAAGAACTCGGCGACGAGATAGATTGCGATTTCTTATCCAAGGAGGATGATCTTTAATCTATATCAAATAATGAAATTGATCATATGACGACAACCAAATCTATAAAATATCCCCAAAAAAATGATATAACCAAGGGTGAATCTCTTCTAACCAAGTAGTGTCAGGAAATTTCAAAAATTCATGTCACCTAACAAATCAATTAGCTGATGATCGAGTTTGCTATTTTGCGTCTACGATGAACCGATAGGTAGTGCACTTGACAATTCATTGTATCCTAAATATGTTTTCAAAGTGATTTTTGGAACAGTTCGGTAAGCGTACTTCAAAAGTTCTCCTAAGAATCCTAACTTGGTATGCAAGCTTAAGAAAGCAATTTATGTTATGGCCTCCAACAAAAATTTATGCAACTCATCCACAAAAATTTCAATTGCCCGTGCATAATGAGGAGCACAAGGAATTTGCATTGTAGACTGGCCTACAAAATTAAATGGTTGCAATATTGAAGGCTCGAATAGGTAAGGAAACAATTATACTATAGTGAAAACATAACTTTAATTCAAGTGTGATGATCCAAAAACTTTTTCTTAACATGTTTAAAAAATGGGGTCAAAGAAACATGCAATAATGCATAATAATCACTGTTAAAGTCTTCGAGCCCACATTTTGCATCAAAAGCAAGCTCGTGCGTTTCATGATTGAAGATAATTTGCCTTTTATTTTGGTATGAAAATTAGGAACATTGATAATACAGGAAGGAGCTAAAATATTGACGACAATTAATACTCATCTATAGGAAAAGTATAGAAACGAATGATTGTCTTGGATAAAAATGGGGCAACTTGGGGAGCATCACTCAGTTGAAGTAACACCAAAACAAAGTCAATATGAAAGTCATACGAAGGAGGAAGCAATATCAATTCTGGCATGAGGTCTAGGACACATGAAATGTTTAGCTTAGGTGACAACACTATAGTTAAATTCTTAACTATGTCATGGTTAATTATATCGAAACTCTCGTCCTCGATATCAGAATATTCAATCAACAACAAAAACTTCATTTTCTTCTTCGAGATGAGGAGTAACACAACCAAACTTGAGAAGTGACTGTAGGGACTAGAGTGGTATGCCTATTTTATGACATGCTTGGCGAAATAAGAAGTACATGTTCCAAAGGTCGGCCTGTAAGCATCATCTTAGGATTGGGGTACATGAATGTTTTAGGGAAGATTTCACGATTCAACCACTCGGAAATCTAGACGTAACGTGGGAGCTTCATAAATATAGTGTAATAGCTCGTCGAAGTGAGCTAGATACTAACAGTGGACGTACCTTACCTACATTGTAAAAAAACTAATTTAGCAATTGAGTTCAATTATACACAGAGGTATATTTGTTGCTTAATATCCATTTCACCCCATCCCACAAAGTGACATAGCGATGACCTAGATGATTAATATTACGTAAAAATGATTTTCAATAACTCCTAGAAGAATGGACAAGGGATAATTAGCATAACAAATTCGAATGGAGTCACTCAAGTTCTGAAAATAAAAAACTTTCAAAACTTATCGAGCCAATTCAAAAATGACTCGAGCCCATTGACCCATCAAAGTTCTTTAGTTGTAATGGAACGTGCCTAGAAAGATAAATGAATATCGGTCAACATAATTTTGAATGGGAATAATTGTATTAATAAGGGAAATGAGAAGGTACATATCGTTGTAACGACCTATGAGCTTGGTGTAGGTAAAAGAGTTGTTATAGAGATCTTACATGATGTTAAGGGGAGTGTCGACACAAAGGAATTATTTTTTAAAAATTATTTTTGCTATATTTTACTTCTTTTTTAAATAAAAACTTGACGAACCAGAACACCGAAATAAAAGCATGTTTTTAACATAAAAGAAATTGATACCTCACGAGATTCAAAAGAGTCAACTGTGTTCAAATCATCATCTTTAAGTTGATGACACCGATGCATTGAAAGAGCACACAAGTGGCCGTGGGTTGCTGCGTTTGAATTTTCCTTAAGCGGGTAGATCACAAATCCTACAAATAGTATTCAATTTTTTCTGGATGAATAGTACCCATGAACCGTAACAATGAACAATTTTTTTCAATGGAACAAAAATTTATTGCTTGAAGATTTGTTTTGGAGCTATCGGCTGTGGGATCTGGTTAGAAGTTTGATTCAATTATAATTACATTGATTTGTTGGGAGGTTTGTGAGTAGTAGACTTGGGTGTGGGCTATTGAGGTTTAATTTATTGTTTGGGCTATTGGATTTGGCTACTTGGGCTTGGTTATTTAGGGTAAGTGGGTTATGTTTAAAGGATTTTGTGGATGATATCGACTTGGGCTTGATGGATATTTCATGGGCCGTGTATTTGGGAAGTTATTAAGGTTTTGTGAGTTGAATTGTTTGTTGAACTCATAAGAGTTCAAACAGTGTCAAATCATCATCTTCAAGTTGACATAGCTACGGTGGAAGAGCACACAGGTGACAGTGGGTTGCTGCAATTGAATTCTTCTAAGCTGCTGACTCAATCAATAAAAAGGAAATCGATCTCAAATCTTACAAAAAATAGTCAATTTTTTTCCCAGCTGAACAATGCCTTTGAACAGTAATGATGAACAATTTTTTTCCCATTTTTTTGATGAACTAAAACATAATAGAAATTTATTGCCTGAACATTTGTCTTGGATATGTCAACTATGGGGTCTATAGTAATGGGTTGGGGGTTTGTGAGTAATGGGCTTGTGTGTAGGTTTTTGAGATTTGTTTAGTGCTTGGGCTATTAAATTTGGCTACTTGGGCTTGGTTATTTAGGATGAGTGGCTTATGTTTTAAAAGGTTTGATAGATGATATGGACTTCGGTTTGATGGCTATTTGATGGGCTGTGTATCTGTGAAGTTGTTGGTTTTGTGAGTTGAATTGTTTGTTGAATTGGATGTATTGGTGGATTTAAAGAATAGCAAAAAATTTGTTTAGAAAAGCAATAGAAAAAAGAAGGTAGCCGATCCCTTTTTTTTTAAACTAAAAACAGAGAGAATTCTACTCATGAATTTGTGTATGATGGTGGCTTGATTATTTGTTTGTATGGTTTGGTCCGTTTGGAAGTATTTAGGTGGATGGTTGTATTGTTGGATTTGAGAATGAAAGATGTTAGACCAAAGGAAAATGACTATTTCTGAGACCAAATTGATGAGGAATGCAACAATTTGACAATGAACCATATAACTTATTTGCATGAAAATTGTCAATTAAATATGATTGTCTTAATTTTCAACCTAGAAAATGTACTTTTTATAAATTTGAGTTTTTAGGAAGTGTGAATTGTTTAGAAAATAAAGACCTACCCCCCATAATCAAAATGTTTTCCTTGTTTTTGAGGAAAACATGGTCACGTGATCAACTTTTGAAAAATATTTTTCATGGATAAAATGTCAATCGAACATCCAAAAAATAGGAACTTAGGTGGAAAATGACATTTTTTCATGTGAAATAAAGCCAATCAAACATACCCTTAGATTCCAAAGCGCTTTTCAAAATTTAAACTTACAAATTATTCACCCCACAGTCTCAGCAACTCATCAATTAAAACAATATTATTTAGAAGCTTCCACATAAGTTGCTCGGACTTGGGTACGAGTACGTATTTAAATGTCGGATCTTTTATTTTTTAAAATGGAGGATACGGGTACATGGCTAAAAAGAGTTCAAATTTCGGACACGGGTACGTCTTTGAAACTTCAATTAATTTGTTTTCCCAAAAACTTCATATGGAAAATTAATCAAAAATATCATTTGATTATTTCTATTTTGTCAAGTTTTGAAAAAATATTAATTTCAAAAAATGCTATTAAATTGTTCTAAAAATTTATTTATGTTGATTTTATAATTATGTGTCAATCATTTTGGCCAAAGAAAAATCATATTTTAAATTTTTTTAAAATTTTGTAACATGAATCATGATATTTTTTTAAACTAAAATGATTTTAACTAGATCAAAAGAACTAAAAGCATAATTAAGAAATAATAAATATCGTGTAATTTGTTTAACCAATAAGGCTGTAAAATCCGAAGAAAAAGATAAATAAACTCAACTAATAAGGCTGTAAGATTGTAAATATACTTCAATCACAATGGATAAATTTTTTTTAAACAAAAAAAAAAAAAAAAATGCGATGTTTTTTTTTTAAAAAAAGAGAGCAATGTTTTAAAGCCCAAAAGGCCCAAAACTTAAAACAAAAAAAGGCCCAAGTCCAACACCCCTCCTCCTCCTTCGTTCTTCTTCCCTACGCGACTTCTGGCTCTCCAACAAATGGCGATTCTGGCAGCAGTTCAACAAGTTTCACCCCTGGCCGTGTCCCGTTGAAATTTGCCTCGTCTGACCCGTATTACATACCCGTACCCGTACCCTTGTCGTGTTGACACGAGTATGCCGACCAAAAAGAAGGGTCCGAACATCACAGGCTTTCACCACGGGAGCTTATGTTCGATATACCTCATAACTTATCCATGGCTACATTGAAGCCTTAACGCTTGTTCCAATTTTTTTTAGAGAATGTTATTGAAAAGTGGAAAAAGGTTGTGGACCATAAAATATATAGTTGAAAATAATTTTAGAAAAATCCGTCCTAAACAAGCCTCTAGTAATAGGAAATTTTCTAGTATTATCGTTTGTAGATCTCCGACTCTTTACAATTCCATCACGCACATCCTTAACATCTGTTTGTTTTAAATAAAAATCAGATTTTTAATAAATTTTGATAAAAAAGTTGATGGAATATGTGGTTGAAACTTGTGAGTTTCCATGAAATATATGATTAAAATTAATTGTTATTTACCTTCGATTTTTATTTAATTTTTTAGCTGAACCAAACGGGGCTTAATGTTATTTATATAACTATTAAAAATATTTTTTACTCTAGCATCTACCATAGAATTTAAGTGGACACCTATCATAAGGTTTGTAAATTAATAAAGACTACATGGTGAATATCTCTTCTTATGCTCTACATTTTACAATGATACTTTTAAAAAATTTGTCCAGATCAGTTTTTGTTTTCAGAAATAAATAGTTAATGGAAGTTTCCCATCATAGGGCATTCTAATAGTTCTGTAGGTTTTATGATTCCATTTATGACAAAACACTAACAGTTACTTCCATTTCAATGGTTTTATTTATTTCAAGAAAAAATAACAATTACTTCCCTCATAGTAAATTATGTTAGTGATTTTGTAATTATCATTGTATTATAAAAATTATTTTATTATAATGGTCATTTTTAGTGTTATCTCTGGAATTTATTGGAAATTTTAGAGCATGTAATTTTTGAACAATTATTTGGAAATAAATTATATAAAAATTCAATATATGTACTACTGAAAATATAACATAGTAATGCATTGCATTTTTTATTTAGCAGAAATCACTAACAAGTTGTATAGTCTCCTCTCATTTCTGTTTAGCGTGCTGCAGCAGAGTCACATAGCTCGCATTCGCAATTATTGGATTTTTGATTAGGCAAAAACAAATTAACTTTTTTCAATGAACTTAGCCATTAAACTGTATATATACACATGCTAATAAAATGTAGTGATAAGAGTTAAGTCCAGTCTTACCCTTCTTTGGAATGACGTTTGTATGCCATCTTGATAAAAAGTAGTCTATGCTGATACTCCTAATGAACTATTCTTCACCAAAATCGTCTAATTTTTTTAGTGGACATGCCAATTGTTTTGCAGTATCCAAGAGTGTCAGAGGAGCGTGAACCTCTGTCATCTCACCATGAAACAGTTTCTGCTCTCTCTACAGGGCTTTTGGTTGATACTAATCTCGATACCTCAGTCCCGGATACTTACAGGCCACCTCCTGCACCGATACCTTATGATACACATGTAGCACACCCTCATACTCCATCCCGGGACCGAGAGAGTTCTGGAAACAAGAGAGAACCGGCTGTGGAGACTACAAATGCAGAATCTGCTGAGGAAATTAACTCCGATAGCAATTTGGACACAAAAGTAAAAAATTCAGACTCTGATGAAAAGGTGCAATTGAATATTGAACTGACAGCATCAGATAAAGTAAAAAATGAAGACGATCTTGAGAAGTCCAGTGAACCTCTCGTTTCATCTCTACAGGATGAGGAAGATGTTTGTCCCATCTGTCTTGAAGGTGAGATGAATCAGTTACTCTTTTGCAACTACTGATTTACACTGTTGTGTTACCTTGTGTTTGGACTTGAAGATATAAATCTCAAGTTTTTCTCCCTCCCTACAGAATATGATGCTGAGAATCCAAAACTCATCACAAAATGTGATCATCATTTTCACCTTGCTTGTATTCTCGAGTGGATGGAAAGAAGTGATACTTGTCCCGTGTGTGATCAGGTTTGCGAAAAGTTTTCAAGTCCTACTTCTGTTAGCTGATCTTTTGTTCATGTGACATAGTTCATTATGCCAACAGGACTATGAAGATGTTGTTTTCTTCAATGCAGGAAACGGTTTTCAGTCCTCCTATTGATGTGTAGCAGCTGGAATACTGTGATTTGGGTTATAGCTTTTGCAATTGGAGTATGTGAAGATTTAAATGCATTGAAGCAGCTATAGGTTTGTTAATTTTTTCTTTGGAGACGCTTTTATTCTTTTCCTTCTACTTGGTAGGGATGACTGGACCAATGCAATTTTTGCACCAAGTTTGTGTATGGTCATTATATTTGTACAAATTTCTTATATTTGGGATTCCAATTTAGTGTGGAACTGGTAGGGATCGATAGATCAAATGCATTTTTTGCCCGAGTTTGTGTATATAGAGTCTGTATTTGTACAAAATTCTTGGTTTCTCCTTTTGGATTCCAATTGCGGGTGGAAATTGTAGGGATCACTGAGCCAATGCCATCTTCCCCCTTGCTTTGTGTATGCATAGTCGTCGTGATCATGAAAAGTTTCATCATGGTGGCATGATGAGCAAGTTGGTCGTCAACATTTTATTATACTTGCACAATTAATCTTCATTGATGGAAATAATCTATATTTCTGTCAAAATATTACGAGGCACATATTCAACTTCATGGAAGTTGAGTTTTGTTTTTTTAACTTGTGTTAGTGCTCAGAAATTTGAAGTGAACCATGGTTCCATGGGAGCTACATGACGATTTAGCAAAAATTCGGAAAAATTGTGAGTTTGACTAACTCTGAAGCTATATTGCAAGGTGGTTGATCAATTTGTTCCTTTGAGGGTGCTTTTGATTGTCAAAATTTCCATGAAAAATGTGTTTTTTGATTGTCAAAATTTCCATGAAAAATGTGTTTTTTCCATTTAAATTTTTACTTTTGTGCTGTTTGATTGACATTTTTTTCCATGAAAAATATTTTCCTACTTTTGGTCACGTAATCATATTTTTCGCAAAATTAAGGATAATATTTTCTTTAGAGAAGTAGGATTTTATTTTTTAGGGAATTTACTCTCTTTCTACTCTCTGTCATCTATTTACCAATAAAAAATGGACTGGTATAATTGTTTCTAGTTTTATAACTAAATTAATCAAACACATTTAATTAATAATTTGCACGCAAATAAGTTCTAGACAATTGAATGGTCTAGAATTTATTTTCTTTCCATGCAAATTCCATGTTTGCAATCAAACCCTCGCTTAAAGTCTTGAGGACTAATTTGCTAAGTTGACAATACTTTGGGAAGAAATGATGCAATTTTCCCTTCTGTAAATTTCCGTGTGGTAGTGATATGGGGATTAATGGATCAATACCTTATTCGCCCCCAGTTTGTGAAATGCATATTTTTATTTGTATTTTTTGGACTGGCTAATATGTGCTCATAAAGCCCCTGTTTGAAGGCAATCATTCTCAAAAAATGAAGTTTTGAATAGCCTTTTTTTGTAGAATATGCGGTTATAAAGCAAAGAAAAAATTTGGATTTACGTTCAAAATGTTTTATTGTATAAATATGTGATTAAAAATGAATATGAGAATTAAAGAGTTTTTAAATAATAATTGTCAAACATGTCAAAAGTATAGTTGGGGAACATAGCTTGAACTCGAATTACTTTATTCCTATCCTCTTCCAGTCCTCCAATCAAATAAACCATTTTTGCCTTGTTGATTGACCTCTCCATAACATTTATTGGTACAAAATGAAAAGATAGTCATCTAAAGATCAAATGGGCAGTATAGTTTTGAAAATGGTGTTTTCAAACAAGTCACTATTTTACGAGGCATATTAAATGATAAAAGTATGCATCACATAAATATGAAATCGATTATTATAAGATTAAACATTTACGATGAAATTTCAAGACTCAATAAATACTGCATGTAAATTTTGCCTTCCCTCGTAAAACCGTATCCTTGCACAGATCTCCAAGCATGCCAAACGCCACTTCGTTCAATGTTAACAAACACGAACGAATTATAAAGGGATACAAGTTGAAGTAGGTGTTCTCATAATTCTTTTATATTTAATAAGTTAATTATTGAATAAAGTTCTTTAATGTAATACTCCAACTTCTCCATAAATTGATTATTCAATTTATTCTTAAATGAATCGTTAAAGCTTCTAGTCCGATTCGTAAGCATTCTTGTTTGTAGGCAAAACCAATACGTGATTATCATTCTAATGTTTTTTATAGTTACATACCTATCACATTGTATTACATTAAATCCATCTCCAAAATTTTTAGTGTATATGATTTATGGAATTAAATGCCGCAATCAGCATGACACGGGTGGTGGATACAATGATGTATTGATGTTCAAATGAATGTGCGATTATTCTATAATAACCCACTCATAGAATGTTTTACATTTTAAGTTA
The DNA here is from genome assembly GCA_902829195.1 of Fraxinus dipetala. Classification (NCBI taxonomy): domain Eukaryota; kingdom Viridiplantae; phylum Streptophyta; class Magnoliopsida; order Lamiales; family Oleaceae; genus Fraxinus; species Fraxinus dipetala. The sequence goes on from CADEPD010047473.1 coordinate 14,662, forward strand.
CTCATTCGTCAAAATAGAATACTATAATAACCTACTCATAGAATGTTTTACATTTTTTTAATTTCCACTTTTGTGAGCTCGATTTGTTTACGAGACTCAATCAAAGTAGTTCGCCTCCTTCTCAAGTTGCAGATGTCAGCTCTATCAAGAAGTAGCATAATCGTGATAAAGATAGTAGACCGGGTGATCATGCCACAAACCACCACCAACAGCTCCCCAAGATTTAGATTGAGGTACAAGGTATTCGGAAAGGTTTATATCATATGATGGTTTTCAAAATTATATGATGCAGAAGCAAATTTTTTGGAAGAGCACAGTTGGAAAAATATAATAATTGCTAGGAAGAGTTAATGTAGTGAGGTATTAAAACTTGAGCGATGGAACGGATAAGGGAAAAATAGATCTCAACTCTGTTTAATCCTACTTGATCCTAAACCAAAAGAGGAGGGTTTTAACAAAATCTATAATTAATATGATTTTTTGGAAAAAGGTCCACCAATTAGTTAGTTCAACTATGCTGCATGTACCTAAATAGATGACAATGAGGATGACCGAACACTCACAATAGAGGAGGCCCACTCTTTTTTTTTTTTTAATTTTTTAATCACACGGGACCAGCACGCATGTGAGAGGTTGTCAACCTCCATTGTCATTCATTTACGTACAAATGGAATTGACCTAGTTTGGGCACTACTTTTGAAAATATGATCAACTCAGTATATGGGTTGAACTAGGCTGGACTTTTGAAGCACCGGCTTAACCCAACTAGTTTTCACATCTCTAACCACTTGTTGGTCTTTGATAATAAATTGGTTTCCTCATTTTCCAGAAGAAAACTAATAATTTATTTTTCTATTCTCTATTCCTCTCCACAACCTTCCTAATTTGATTCTTCACTATACAATCTGCATAAATAATTAAATATGCAATAAACTACACAATTATTCTAAAGTAACACCACTCAAGATGGTGTGTGGAATGTTCTCACACATGTAAGTTTTACTCTATAAAATTTTATTTTTTTATATACTCGTTGAAGCAAATGGTCATCTTGAATTGTCGAGTTAATTTGTAAATTTCAGTATGACCCGTCTGTTATGTCGTGTCAATTCATAAACTTTCTCGAACTTGAGTTAGGCCGGTTGTAATCCAAATTTTTGAAGGGTTAGATCACTATGAACCCTTAATTTTTTTCATGACTAAAATATGCGAAAATAAGCAATAATCTAATCCAGTATTCTAAAGAAACACTATGTACAATAAGCTTGTGGAATATTCTCATACTAAGCTTACTCGAATCCGATTTCTTTTACGAGTTGGGTCACTCTATACGTGGACTGTCCAAACCATTTCGACACCTGTCCCCACTCACTAATTTCATATTTGACTAATTACAGATTACTATAATCTGCATATGTATGTGATAATCCTGACCATTATTCTTAAGGAAACAATATTCCAAGCCCAAATTGGAGAAATGGTCTAAGCTGTACTTGTCTGTATTAACTCAAATACACGCACACCCTCTTTCTGCATTGCTATTGCAGGGGGAAATTATGGGTTTTCAGGAAAAAGAATTATACACAGCTGTTGCGATGCATCCGAGGTGAATTCCTATATATATGCATATCTTTTTTTCATGCAAAGTAGTGTTTGTGTTTTTATGTATAGATTGTATGTATGGCCTTCTTTTTTTTTTTTTACTGTGATTTA
>CADEPD010047501.1:0-14140 GCA_902829195.1 Fraxinus dipetala
ATCTAAGTTTATATACTTGGATTAATGCCGCTACTAGCAATCCTATAGAGGGGTTGCCTAACTTCATGTCTTTTCTTTCTTGTATCTGATTATACACTTTCTGTGTATTCTTCTTTGATTAATAAAATTTTATGATTACCTATAAAAAAAATAAAAAAAAATAAAATGATTGGGCTAAATTTATATGATTTAAATATTTTCTTCAACACAGTTTAATGAAATATCACCTTTAGTCTTCATTCTTATATATTTATGTCATAACGGTTAAATAATTAAGAATCTTAGACAGCCAAGTTTCTAATTACAGATTTATGTAATATACTTGAGGTTAGAATTTCTGATGCGATGCGGTGTAATTATATCGGCCAAGAAAAGATGAAAATAAAAGAACGTAGATGAAGTAGGACGAGGATGGGAATAATAAGAGAAGTTAAAGGTGGAAGAACAGTAAATTGGTGGTTGCTAATTTTCAGTTTGTTAGTGAGGATTTTGCTTTATATTAGAATGACCAATGTTTTAAAAACCAATCCGGGCTTTACCTAGTAAAAGTAGAGGGTAAAGGGTCAAAAGGTCGAACCGGCATCGAAAATGTTGTAAAAAGTAGTTAAATATATATATACTCACACAAACACAACTATAACTTCAAATCCAATATCCACTTAGCCATACAAACTCAACTATGCAATTAGCAAATAAACTTATTTGTAATTTAATACTGTAAAATATAATTAAATAGTTTACTCTTTATTTAAAAATCCAATTAGTGAAAGAAAAATATAATATAATAAAGGAAAAACAAATGAGTGGTAGTGCCCACCATCATGTTAAAAGAAAAAATGGAACTCAAGGGTTTTGTCATTTGGGGAATTGATTTCAATTGAGGCATGAACAGTCACAGAATAGAAAGCGGTGATGAAAGAGCAAGGGCAAGAAAAGTATAAAGAAGAATGGAAAAGAAATAGAAAGAGGGAAAGAGAAAAAGAACAAAAATTCGTCTTCTTTTAGCTGCATCAAAGGTAAGGTGAAAACATTGAAGATCACATCTCAGATCTGGTAAGAAATTCAGTGAAATTGAAGAATGGGCCGATTTTTTTTTTTCCTTTTTCAAACTAGAATCTATCCAGGGTTTCCGTTGTGGGTTTGGACACTGGTTTGTTTAACATACTGTGGTGAGTATATGACAGGACAAGCTTCTGTCCCGGTTCCAGGTATTTCTAGTTGAATCAGGTGGTCTGGTCCGGATTTGATAAAATTGATCAGGATGAGTCTGTATGCTTGGTAGATTCTAAGTAACACTGTGAAGGAGTAGACTAGCTTGGTCATTACTAGTGCTCCGGTTCCCGAGTATTTTGGTTTTCCAAGTTTCATCTGTACATGGTCTGCCATTGAATTTGTGTCAGCATCTTATATTCTTCCTCTCCATGTCACATGGTCTACTATTACACTTGTTTCAGCACCTTAAATTCTTCCCTGCAAATTTGTCCACAAAATAATATGATAACCGTAATTGTTCACTAATAAATCCAATAGCTGTAGTATAGTAGACTTTCCCAATTAGATATTTGTAATAAGTAAAATATAGATAACCTGAGGATGCTCTAGGCTGAAAGGAGAGAGAGTTTCTTTTTTTATTTTATTTTATAATAATTTTCATGTAATGTATAATAATTATAACAAAGACAGCATTTAAGATTGCATCAACATTTTGGATAAGGGATTGATGAATGCATGTTAACAGTCATCTAGGTGTAGTTTTTTTATTGTTTTCACTTTCATTTGTCACTATTCATCATGATTTTTTCTCTATATATATGCTTGTCTTACTGTGTATCCCTATTCTCTTGTTCCCCCCTCTCTTTTATGATCGTCGATAGGGATATCTAAATCATACCTGATTTTGCCTTTTCACATGGTGAAGCCTCCAGGAACTGCAGAGTCTCAAGCTCTCATGTTTTCTGCACCTGAGTGTGGAGACGTAGGTAGCAGTCCCGGAACCTCGATGATGGATGTGTCCGATCAGATGCTTCTGCCAGTAGGTTTTCCATCCTTTGATAACTTTACTCCCCTACCACCTCCTGCTGCCATGGAAGATTCAGCAAGCAAAAATCAAGAAGCTTCAAAAAATGCTTCAGCCTCTGCTCTTATGAACTACACTCCATCATCTTCTGGTGGCGAGTTTGATCATCTAATGAAATCTGAAGCACTAATGACATTTGCACCTGAATATGGGGCAGTTGAAACCCCTAGAGGTGAGATCTCCTCATCGATTTTCAAAAGTCCATACATTCCAAAATATTGCAAAGTGGATACTGCTTCAAGTTCAAACAACTATGTATACTCTGCAACACCGCCTTCTTCTCCTTGCTTTGATGGGTTTGAGGAAAAGTCTGTGTTGGCTGTAAAAAAGAAAGCATGCACAGAAAGGCATGACACAAGTGCTCTTCTCAAATTAAAGAATTATTACACTCTTGTTGAAAGAGGAAAAGAGCCAAATGGTGGAAGGTTGCCTGGCTGTAACAATAGCATTGCCAAAGGTGAGGCAGCAGTTGCATCATCTCAATCTTCTGTTTTGCATCCAACTGATGTTGTCAAATCTGTTTCCGATAAAGTGAAGGAAGGTCCCTCCAGAGAGGATAATTTTCGCCCATCTTCCAAAACTGTCCTTGCAACAGAAATTGAATGCCTTGCTTGTCAGTCTTCTATGTGCAGGCTACGGCACACACTATTATCTTCTAGCAGCACTTTGGCTACTGGTTTTAGTGGGTCTTCTGGAGCTAGCATTCTGAATCAGCCATATGCTGATCCAAGCATCATGATCGACAATATTTCGAGCAAGTCTGAGGTGAAAAAGAAAGAAATGATACCAGTTAGGATAGCTGGTGATTTAGATAGAGATATGCCAGATGGTCCCTTGAATGCTCCTCTTGGTGTCTGGCGTTCTGTTGGAGTTTCTAAAGTAACAAAAACAAATGCCCAGAATATGGAAATTGGCCCATCTGTACCTCACAATTCATTTATTGAAGAAAGCATGCTTTCTTATGGATTAAGGCAACCGCTTCAGGAACTTCTTGATGGCATTACATTACTTGTTCAGCAAGCTACTTCATTTGTTGATTTGGCTCTGGATGCTGACTGTGGCGATGGTCCATATGGTTGGCTTGTATTGCAAGAACAATGGAGGCGCGGATTTTCCTGTGGACCCTCTATGGTCCATGCTGGATGTGGAGGTATTTTGGCTTCTTGCCATTCGCTGGATATTGCTGGAATGGAGCTTGTTGATCCACTCTCAATTGATGTAAGATTTCTTCTTGTTGGAATTTGGTTTTCCGTTCCCCTGGGGATGATTGATTGAGAATGAAAAGTTGGGTTTATGAAAAATAATAGATTGATTATTTCTTTGCTGCGGCCTACCCTTCATATTATTTTCTTTCTTCTGTTTCTGGTCACGCCCTCTGGATACCTCTGCCATTTCATAATGTATTCTTCTTAATGTTTGTGGGTGTGTGCGTGCGTGCGTGCATGTTAAGTAGCTAGGAAGGCAGTATGAACGAGACTGCAGTTCCAGTATGATGTCAGAGGTCTCTAAAATTAAGTTGTCAAATTTTTCTGACATTCGGCTGGACTGTTAAGGCTTGTTATGAGAATCATAATCATTGGGAATAATGCAGTCTTGTTTTGTTAGCCAAGTAAATCACTTAGTTGCATGGGCAGTATTTCATTATATTTTTGCTCTAGATCTGGTTTTTGTTTACAGAACCATCTCCAGTGTGTGTTTTTATTATGTTCAGAAATTATGCATTTGTGGGACTTGCTATGATTAATATTGCTTCTTCAAGTGGCATCTCTGATGGTTAAATAAATAGATAAAGTTCTCATTGATCTTTCATGGTAGTTGCTGCCATTGTTATTGAGATGAGGCTGAACTGCTGTCTCTTTCCATTATTTACTCATAAGAATAATAACTGAAATGTGACCAATATAGCGTGTGTGCATTTTTGTGTTTGTGTGTATATACGTGTGTGCGCATTTTATATATATATTCTTTGCTTTTGGCCAGTAAATCTAGTATTTCAGTTATCACATTCTTTCCTGAAACTATCATTTTTATCAGGTTCAGGCATCATTAACCATGACTTTGCTTCAGTCAGACATTAAAACAGCTCTAAAGACTGCATTTAGCAGTATAGATGGTCCTCTATTTGTTACTGATTGGTGCAGAGGCCGCAGTCAATCTAGTGATGGAATAATGGGTGATGGATTTTCTGCAGAATCGACTGCAAGTGCAAGTGAATGTCGAGATTCTTCTAGTACTGTCACACTATCAGTTGGAGAGTCTATGAGCCCATCTCTGTCCTCAGCTGATGGATTATCTTGCCTAAAAGGTATTATTACTATATTTTAATTTTAACAATCTAATGTGATTTTAGACCTTGTATCATCTGAAGGACATTGATGCAGTTACTTACTTTCTGTTGCACCAGATGGAACCAGAGGGGACGAGGCAAGTGAAAGGCGGCTGAACCAAGACCCTTGTGCATCAGAGTCAGATCAGCAAGCAGGCTCACGGCTGCGGCCCACACTTTCTGTAGTTCCTTTTCCTTCCATACTTGTGGGGTATGTATGATTAAAATGCAATTTTTTTGCTATTTCACTGGTATTTTTGCTTCTTTGGGGACAACATTAGTGTCAATTTGGTATAAGATGTGGAAGCTGGAGAACTGAATTGTTTATACTTTAAATACTAGTCTACTTGGTGGGGATATTGGTACCCGTTTGTGTTTTTGTTGATTCTGGGAGTTCTTAGATCCATTTGTTTGTTTAGAATAATTCACTTCAGCTATTTTGTAGACTTGGAGTGAGATATGCTGAATTTAAACATAGTGTGGCCAACCCACCCCTAGTTCAGGGAACTAATGTGGGGGCAGTCCCAATGCTGAAAAATGTCACAGCTCATTTGATGGAGATAAAGATAAGAAGAAAGATAGAGTTAGAATTATAGTAGGATTTTATAAATAGAGTTTAATTCCAATTATGAATAATTAAATTAGATTAGATTAGTTTTACAGTTTTGATGAAGTTTTAGCTTAGTAGAAGTTAGTTTGAATTTAGTTTATTTTTAGTTTGTGTGCTCTATAAATAAATGGCTTATTCAATATAATATTCAACCCCCTACATTTTGGTTTTTGTGGATGGAGGAGAAAAGGGGCTCGGTGTATGCACGAGAGAAGCAAGTGGGTCAACCCCTTTCAAATTTTATGAATAAAAATCGTTCTCTTTGCCATTAATTTTTTATCTTCTTTGCACCACTTTCTTTTCTTAATCTTCAAACTATACGCTCCTGTGTCATCATTGTTCAAGCCAAAGAAACTGGGTAATGGCTTCCCAGAAATACGCAGAAATCCAAAACCTGTTGTTAGACAATTATGTAAAATGGATGCTAAACATATTGATACATAATGTTTCCTGGGTGTGCTTTATGAGTAGAGAAAATTGGGCTACTTAGAATCACCTCGTCAAGAGAACTAGTATAGAGAAAAGTCTACTGCGAGATGAAAATATTGTGATGATTTTTAATCAGCTGGGAAACTATAATTTTGAGAAATTTTACTCATTAAGCATTTTTTGTTGTCTATTTTCTGGTAGGGATATAAACTAATAATGAGAGGGTTGAGATACAGACTGTCTGCACTGGACTTTTATTTCTGTGTGTGTGTTTCTCCCACTCTCAGGCTTACATGCATGGTGGTCACCTGACTTGCATGGTCCAAAGCAGTTGGCCCGCATGTTACTTTGTCTCAAGAGTTAGTAGTTTTGTAACATGTTGGTCACGTGAAATATACTTGTGATTGGTGTATACTCCATGCATATGCTTGAAGGTAAAGATAATAAAAGTTACTTCTGGAGTCTATTTTGAGTTTATCTGCAAATAAATTGAGAAAAAAAAATATTTTTATCATATTTTAGGGGGGAAGAAAAAAATTTGATGATTAAATGTGGATCTTTTGGTAGACGTATTGATAGAATCTAACTGAGACCCGAAAGAGGAGTAAGTTCAAACTTAAGCGTGAGAGAGAATGAAAGATAAGGGGCGAGAGAGTGCAAAGAGTGATAGAAGGAGAGAGGAACATGAGAGGAGAGAGAGTATGGAAAGCATGAGAGAAAGAGAGGCCCTACCAAAATGATACACAAAATCGGTTAGTTGCTCTTAATGCCCTCTCTCTCATGCAATATAGTGTTAAGGATGGTTATAATTTGGAGCATCATATGTGACATGGTAGGAAGAGGGTTGGAAATAAAGAAGACCTTTTGCATTCTTTTCTCTTGCTTTAACTTACCCAATATAATGGCCTAAATGTTATGGCTAAACCTTGCATGTGTTCTCAAAAAATATAAGAATAATTGTGTGGATTTCATGGTAGGTGAGAGTACAAGTTTATGCAAGTTTGAAAGGTTTCTAAGTATATGTGCGTCCTAAATAAAAAAATTTAGCTGGAGATTATACTGTTGTATAATATATTTCTCAAGCTTTGCTAGAGTTCTTGATTTTGTAGTTCAAGCCTAAGCTTTCCTTTCTATCTTAGCTTTCTTGCCTAAAAATCTATTGAACTTATTATGTTTATATAAACAACTAAACATTTTATTTTATACTACAGTAAACAATAATTTAAAATTGCAAGCTTGCTCAAGGCTCTCTCAAGATTTTCCCCCATTTTCGTGATTTGCGACCATTTGCACCATTACAGATGTGTGATGGTATTGTATCCAGACCTCGAACTAACAATTATCACAATAGCACCTATCTTTTGTGGATATCGCCTCCTTTAAAACTGATGTAATTCATTGATGTGACTATGACTAATAGGTGCCATCATCTCAACTTACTAATTTAGTGATGCACTCTTATAAGTATGAGTTACATGCTTCTGGCATTTGGCCTTAAAATACACAGTCTTGCTTTTATGTTGTTTTTCAGTGTTACCAGTCTAAGTTATTCTATGTAACAGGTATCAAGATGATTGGCTCAAGACCTCGCCCAGCTCTCTACAACTCTGGGAAAAGGCTCCTTTTGAACCATATGCAACTCCGAAACATGTAAGAATTCGTACAAGTGGTAGCAGATCAGCTAATGGACTACCAAGTTTCATCTTTTCTACTTCATTGTTATTAATTCTAGTGAATTTCTCTTATTCAATTTCCAGTGAATATTTTTTATGACTCCCTCACGTTTTTTTTTAAATAAATGTAGATGACTTACTATGTTGTCTGTCCAAATATTGATCCACTCACAACTGCTGCCGCCGATTTTTTCCAGCAACTTGGGACTGGTTAGTTTGATCAATAATTATAATGTTGCGATGATTCTGCGTAGAGCAGACAACATTTAGGTTAAAATGGTGATCAGTTTGAAGTCCTCTTGCAAACTATATGAACTTTTGATTGGATTGACTTTGTTTCACTACATTTAACAATTGAGTTCGATCTTGCATTGAAGTGATCATTATGTATTAGAATTGATCTTTATACATAACTTGCTCATCCAGAAAATGACTCAGGAAATACTGAATTGATTATTTCTTTTAAAGTTAATATATACCATCCAGTAGATGCTTGACATTGCCATTCAGGATAGTACTTTTAGAATTTCATTTTTTAAAATTGAATCTTGACATGCTTTATGCAACCGAGGCATCATTATCCTTGCTTTTTGAGGGAAAGAACTCTTTAAGGTTGGCATCCAGCATCCAATAAAAATCTGCAATGCTTTAAAGGGGTTAAAATCTTCATTGACGTTTTGAAATTTAAATTGTTTATATTGTTAGTTTGTTTCCCATATTTTTCAAGTTGATGGAATACTTTTTGCAGGAAGATTTTTGTAGCACCTTCTAAGACCTGTGACATATGGTTCTCTCATTTGCAATTTGATTCTATTTATAAGTTTTGTGCTGTTATATTATCATGATTGCTCATATTCATAATTGAGCATCCCTCCATGCCTAAGATTTTCATAGTTATGAAGCCAGTGATATAATACATATCCATGAGTGACGCGTGCAACTTTTACGTGCATCAACCATATGCTTACATTTAATAGAAGCTTAAATAGTTAATGAAGTATTATCTTCTGTTGATGTGTGCCTGTGTGAAGAATTCGCTGAGATTGATTTTTACTAGTGAATTTCTATGGGATTTTCTCAGTTTATGAGACATGCAAGCTGGGAACACATTCACCACAAAGTCTTGGAAATGAGATGGAGTTAGATTCTGGGAAGATTTCTCCTTCAGGTTTTGTGCTGCTAGATAGTCCTCAATCCATGAAGATAGATAGCAGTAATGCATCTATGTTGGGATCAATCAGTGATTACTTTCTCTGCTTATCCAATGGTTGGGATATGACTAGCTTTTTGAAGACTCTTTCAAAGGTTCTCAAAACTTTGAAACTTGGTTCGTGTATGACTACTAATGCGAAGGAAGGAAATACTGGCCCATGCACTGTAAGTTGTAATTTCCGACACTCGTGTATATAATAGATAAGAGACTAGAAGAATCTCTTTGATCAAAAAAATATGTTAAACCTATGGCCCTTTGTTGACTTATCCCAATGCTTGATTTTGAGAACTACCCCCCTCCCCTTCCAGATGATGCAGGCCTCACACCTCCAAATGTTTTCCTGCATCTCTGCCAAACATAATAAGTAAAGATCCAATTATGAGATCCTGAAATAATTTCTTCACCTTATCTCTTTGGTTAAACTGTCCCCATATGTCACTATATTCATTTCAATCGTCTAATATATTTCATGTGAGTTTTCTTTGCTGGTCTGCTTACATATGTGTCGCCCATATTGCAATCAGGTAATCTATGTGGTGTGTCCCTTCCCAGAGCCTCTTGCTGTTCTACAGACAGTTGTTGAATCTTCCATTGCTGTTGGATCAGTCCTTCGATCTTCAGATAAAGAGCGAAAATCTGTGGTGCACAATCAAGTTGCGAAGGCCTTGAGTTACTCAGCAGCTGTGGACGAATCATTTTCAAATGTTCTAAGCCTAACAGGGTTTAGCGTGCCTAAGTTGGTATTGCAAATTGTGACAGTTGATGCCATTTTCAGGGTTACGAGTCCCAGTCTTTCTGAGCTTGTCACTCTGAAGGAAATTGCTTTCACTGTTTACAATAAAGCTCGGCGAATTTCACGATCAGCCTCTGGTGACACAATTCCATCATCCACATCAGGAAGATCTCATGCTGTCTTGATGCAAATGACTTCACCTGTTCCAGGAATGTGGAAGGATCATGTTGGTCCTCGAAATGTGGGACCTCCTCACCGAAGAGGGAATGAACTTGATGCTACCATGAGGCCGGGTACTTGGGATAACTCTTGGCAAACATCAAGAGGTGGTGGAGTTGGATGTGACCCAAGCAGAACTGCAGATGTATATCCTCAAGATGAGATCCGTTGTTTGTTTGAGCCTCTTTTTATACTTGCAGAACCTGGATCCTTAGAGCATGGACTTTCTCCTTTCTTTGGTAATGTAGCTTCTGAGTCTTCAAAGCTTTTATCTGATGATTGTGGAAGTACTAGCTTTATGCAGAGTTCAGCTTCTTCAGGATGCGGAGATACTGGTCCAAATACACAACCTGATGCACTGGATCCAGATGCATTTGGATCTGGCCATCAAAAGACACTCCCAAGCCTTCATTGCTGCTATGGATGGACTGAAGATTGGCGTTGGTTGGTGTGCATTTGGACGGATTCGAGGGGCGAATTGCTTGACAGCTATGTGTATCCGTTCGGAGGAGTCAGCAGTCGACAAGACACAAAGGGTCTTCAGTCCCTTTTTATCCAAATCCTGCAACAGGGCTGTCAAATACTTCAGGCTTGTTCTCCGGATGGCGGTATTGCAAAGCCTAGAGATTTCGTGATAACACGAATTGGATGCTTCTTTGAGCTTGAGTGCCAGGGTATGTGATAAGCTTCCACTATACTTTTCCAGCTTTTCACTTTTAGTTGCTTTTCTCTGTTTCTGAGTTGAGGAGTTTGTCAGTCATGTTACAGTGAGGCTGTTAAATGTGTGTGCATTTTTTAATATACACACTTTTTTTTTCCAAATCTTCAGTCTGGTTTAACCCATATCATTTCTCTTTAAATTTTGGTGGAAGAACCCCGTTAGGAAAGGCTTCTTTGCATTTTGATGACAAAATAGTTGGCATATACTTTAGAGTTAGCACTGTGGTACTTATGCATATACTGTTGGTTATCCGCAATGGTATCAGACACATGATCGTCTTTTAGGCTTATGTTTGCAGCCTGGTGATTATTTTTTAAGCTTCCTGAAATTTTACCCGCATTTGTAATTGTCATGTAACTAGTCGAAGGAAATTTAAAATGAGATTGTAGGTTGTATTTTTTACTGGTTTATACCTTTTACTTTTCATTCTTGATCTTAACAAAGCTACGTCTCTCTGCAGAGTGGCAAAAAGCTCTGTACGCAATTGGCGGTTCCGAGGTGAAAAAGTGGTCTCTGCAGCTACGACGATCCCTTCCTGATAATGGGATGCCAGCTAGTAGCAATGGAACCCCGTTGCAGCAGCAAGATATAAGCTTAATGCAAGAGAGAACACTTCCCTCCTCAGAAAGTCCGTTGTATGGTGCTCACTCAAAGACATCTGTTTTTGGGAAAGGTGGTATGGGACAACCCTCCTCGAGAAAACATCTAGTGGGTGGACATCCAGCAGTGGACAATTCAAGGGGCTTGCTGCAATGGGTGCAAAGCATTAGTTTCGTCTCAGTTTCTATTGATCATTCCTTACAGCCAATGTTTCATGCAGATTCATCTTCTGGTAAATATTAATTTACTTTCTATGATTGGTCCATAGAGTTCACGTGGGGCTGGGAAGGACAGGTTTGTCGTGGTAGGGTTGTGGTTGGGGATTGGTGGGGGTTATAAAATGGTATGAAATGCATTAGTGGGACATGGGCGGTGACACTCTCTCTCACGTGCAGATAGGAGACGAGACGGTTATTTTTTTAACATTTATTCTTTTGAACTTCCTCTTGGTGTAATATTTGTTGGTCTTTATTTTGTCTAGCATTATTTTATACTTAAATTAAGGGTGCATCCAATTTTTTTTGCTCCGACAGAAAATTGACTTTTCCAATTCAAAACTATTCTGCCATTTTCAATTTCATCAGAATCCTTCTATTTAGTGAAAAATGAGATCATTTCGGGAAATCTACGTGTCAGTTTTGACACCACACCAGTACTTTGAGAGTCAAACCCATTTTTACCTGATAACTATATGTGGTTCACGGTGTGATAATGGAGTATGGACCGTTCCAAAATCTCAATAGTAGCTCTGAGTGTTTTGGTCGATTAACATCAAGTATGGTAGGTGCAGGTTTCACATTGGGAATTAATATTTTACTTGGACGTAGCAAGTGTAATCATGAAGACATTTGAAGTATATAGAAACAAGTTGGAAAGTTTTTGATAGTATTTTTATTTTTATTAGAAAGTTAATGTTGGAGCAGAAATTTGTAGATTTCGTTGATGAGACGACTTTTGCTGCATGTATTGATGCAGCCTCTGTCACAAGGGGTTTCAGAGTCAATTGTCAACTGGAGTATGTTTGTGCCTATTTTATTTGCTAAAAGAAGTATCGATTCGACAGTGCTTTCTAATGTAGGAGTTTCTTTGTTGCAGGGGCAACACAAGGTAGTGGTGCACCTGGCTATCTTGAAGGTTATACTCCTGTTAAATCCCTTGGTTCGACCTCTGCATCCTATATTTTAATCCCTTCAAGGAGCATGCGTTTTCTCCCTCCCGCAATCCTTCAGCTCCCTACATGTCTCACTGCCGAATCCCCGCCGCTTGCCCATCTTCTACACAGCAAAGGTTCTGCAGTTCCCCTGTCCACAGGGTTTGTAGTTTCAAAAGCTGTACCATCGATGAGAAAAGATTCTAGGAACCCGTCAAAAGAAGAATGGCCTTCAGTTCTTTCTGTCAGATTAGTGGATTATTATGGAGGTAGTAACATCACCCAAGAGAAATTGGGGAAGGGTTCTGTCAAACCGTCAGGAAGGGGTTTGAGCTCTGATGCCAAAGAGTTCGAAGTAGAGACTCGTATAATTCTTGAATCTATAGCAGCAGAACTTCACGCGTTATCATGGATGACAGTAAGTCCAGCTTACTTGGAAAGAAGATCAGCTTTGCCTTTCCATTGTGATATGGTTTTACGACTGAGAAGGCTTCTACATTTCGCTGATAAAGAACTATCTCGTCTTCCTGGGAAGACACAACCGTAAACCTCAAAACATGCTATACATCCTTAAATCTCCGATGTGCTCGGTCAGTTCAAATTACCATGTATAATTTAGTCGTAGGTCGTCATTGACATTTAATCAGTCCTGCTGGATGTTGGCCACCCACATATAGTACTAATGTTTATTGTGTCAACTTTTGAAATCAGGAATAGATACAGACAGGATAGTATTGACAGGAGATCCCATAACAAACTGTGTAGATAATGTTTAGATGTGGTGAGCCCAATTTTCGGCCAGAATAGTAGTATATAGCCAGGATGGGACCGTATATTTCAAAATTGATTGAACTAATTTCTTTTTCTGGCTTTCTTTTGTTTTATTTTATATTTATGTGAAAACTTTTATTACATTTCATATATCTGTTTGGCTCAAGATGACTGCAAGGGAGTCACTCTAAGCATGTCTTCAAAATGTAGCAAAAAAAAAAAACTTCCAACACAAATAATTCAAAATCGACGCAACAAATGACTTGAAATCACATATATATATAAAGCACTTGTTTGATTTCCATTATTTTAAAAATACATCTCTCTCTCTCTCAACCATACATTTTTTTGAAAAAATAATCTCCATTTTGAAGAAAATACAGACATTGGTCTAAATGTATGTATGACATTTTTAATATCCAGATCAATTGTGCCAACTACGATGGCGAAGCTCAGTGGAGAGGGTGAATCTCAAGGACGAACATAAGCCATCGGAATCATTGAAAGATAATCAAAGAAAACGAACTCTTCCAAGTCTTCTTCACAAGAGGTTCTTCTTGTGTTTTCTTTTGATGTTCACCTCGTATAAATACGTCTAGCATCAAAAGTACTAGCAGTTAGGTTTGGACGTCGGGTGGGTTAGTCGAAAATATCCATTACATCTCATGTTTTTTTGTAAATGAAACTATTTGGTCCACATAATTATTGAAACCGGGTTAATTATTGTAAACAGGTTCGGGATTGGGTCTTATCCATAACATTTTAAAAAAAATTAAATAAAATAAAATTGTGTAATATATAAAATATGCTATCACATACATTCAACATTTAGCAAAATATACCACAAAATAAGATTCAATATCTATCGAGCATAAACACAAAATTACATATCCAAAGAACAAATCAAAAACTAGAAATCAACAATACGAAAGTACTAAATTCTACAAATATAAAAGACTAACATAAATTCGTTCATCTTAAAATAACATAACAATCAACATTGCCAACTTTTCTTTCCATTCCATTGATTTCTTTACATCTCATCGGCCCATTGGATTAGGGTGAAAAAACTAGAATAATTTATAGAATAAGGACAAATACGATTCCAGAGCTAGGTATCTATGGCCAGGGTTTTGCATTAACAAGTCATGAAGAGGCCTTAGGAAATGGCTTTTGTGGTTTTATTCCCAACTCATGAAAGAAGAACGAAAGATGAATGCAGGTGATGATCAATCCATGACATTTTCATTCAATTTTTTAGTAATTTATTCTCTGATTCTGATTATAATGTGGCCTTTGACAGTGAACGGGAGGATCCCGCAAACCAAAGCAACATCGTGTTCCATTATATATGCGTCCATTGTGCGGCTTAGAGCTCGACTTCGGTGTATAGAGTTTGGTTCGTTTAATTAGCAGTGCTTATTTTGTGTACAGGATGGACAAGAACTGAATAAGAAGAGAATCAGCTGTTAGATATTTATAATATAAATATAATATGTGAAAGAAATAATTAATTCAGATGAAGTGCCCAATTGGTGAAAATGTGGAATTTGTGTGGGAGGTCGGGGGTTCGAGTCACACCTCACACATTATATTAAAAGGGCTTTCTTGATTCTAA
>CADEPD010047565.1:0-16984 GCA_902829195.1 Fraxinus dipetala
GTGAGAATTGGGGCCTTGCAACTGCTAGTGAATTCATTCCAGTACCCCGGATTTGTAGATATATTCTATCAGTTTATGAAGATGATCTTAGAAACCCTTTGTGGGCTCCCCTGGGAGGGTATGGAATCGAACCGGATTGGATAATATTGAAAAAAGATCATGAAAATACTCAAGGGAGAGTATCTCCTTACATGATCTATCTTGATCATGAGAATAGAGATGTAGTTGTAGCAATTAGGGGACTTGATTTGGCGAAAGAAAGTGATTTTTTACTCTTACTTGATAACAAACTGGGACAGACAAAATATGATGGTGGTTATGTTCACAATGGATTGCTGAAGGCAGCTCAATATGTTTTTGAAGAAGAATGCGAGATTATTAGGGAGCTTCTTGAAAGAAACCCGGATTATACATTGACATTTGCCGGGCATTCACTTGGTGCAGGAGTAGTAACATTGTTAACAATGTTGGCATTGAAGAATAGGGAAAAGTTGGGGAACATTGATAGAAAAAGGATCAGATGCTTTGCAATTGCTCCTACTAGGTGTATATCGCTAAACTTGGCAGTACGATATGCAGACGTGATCAATTCAGTTGTGCTGCAGGTAATGATCGATTTGTCTATTTCTCGACCTGTTTGCTTTAATTTGCTTCAAGGATTGTGACGTTTATGTTTATAATAAGATACCAATGGAGATATATGCAGTTTATATTTGCCTACAGGCTATTTTAACTTATTGGTCATTTGAGTAGATTATATTCAAGAATTTCATCACAGACACGTTCTCTTCACATTACACAAGCCCATGGGATTCTGCTATGAAATATACATTTTTCTTGAGGGAATTTCTCATGCTTAGACGATTCTGATAGAATCCTAATAATTTCATGTATACCTCTCTGTTATTACCTTGAGGCTTATTATCTTTGACAAGTTTCTTTTCATCTTTTAGTTACCTTGTCTCATCACATTACACAAGCCCATGGGGTTCTGAGGCATTCTTCACAGATCTTAGAATTAAGGTTGGACGAGACATTTTCGCTGAAGATAAGAATGGAGAAAATATCCATGATGACCCGAGAGAGAGAGAGAGACCTTTTTAGGTCTTTAAGTGCCAACTAACATTAGATTATGATACATTTAATGTTTTCGCTTCATTTACCCTGGATTGAACATCTCCAGTCTGCCTAAAGTTTATTTATTACATTCTTATCTGTTTTTCTCACTGTTAACCAGGATGATTTCTTACCCCGGACAACAGTAGCGCTGGAAAATGTTTACAAATCACTTTTCTGGTAAAAGGTTTCAGGTCCTGCCATCTTTCTGTATTGCCTTTTTATTATATTTTGTGAATAATCTTGACATCCATTTTAACTTATGTAGAATATTATTGTTTTTAAACTTTCAAGATAAGAGTTGCAAAAATGGATCAATTCATGTTAGCACCAGTGAAACTCAATGACAATGTAATAAATCAACTTTCTAACATTTTTTTTCTTTTCCACAGCAATACTTTAGTTTATACATTAAAATATAATTTTTATTACAAAACAAATTCTTGCATTTAGCCTAAAAAGAAAACAGTCTTTGTCAAACCTGATCAAATGGTAATCATCCCAAGGTTACAAGCGCTAGAGAAGTGACCAGCCAGGTCACATTTTCACTTCCAAATTTAGACAAGCTGAAATCAATAAAATTGTTTCCTCTCAATCTCTCAAGGCACTTGCCAAACTCGTACCTGAATATGAGATTTTGAATCCGCATGCACTGACATTTTTTAATTGAGCAATTGTTATTCACATAATACTAATTTGCCTTCTCTTGGATAGTTTCCCGTGCTTGATGTGCATAATGTGCTTGAAAGATACATGCACAGGAGAGGAGAAGATGCTCCAGGATCCAAGGCGCCTGTATGCAGCTGGTCGCCTCTATCACATTATTGTGAGGAAGCCCTTCAGGTATGGAGTGAAGTTTTTTAATATAATGTACAATTTTGAGAAGTTATGGGATTGTAGAGAGAGGAAATTGAACACCACAGTTTGACTTTGCGTTGGTAGGAGTACCTAGAAGTAAGCCATTTCCAAGGAGATAAGAAAGAGAGAACTAGGATGGCTCTCATGGCCGGGTTTTGGTGGAGGGGGTTATCTTTATCATTGAACAAACTATACACTGTTTGGAGTGCATGATTGTATTGTAGTCCAGCAGTGCAGAATATGGTGCTGGACTTGTAAGATTTTTGGGAAAACCTCCCAACCCCCACGCATGCATACGAGAAAAAAAAATGTTTCTGAAAATGAGTCTGGAGGTTGCAAATGGGTCATGGCTACTCTGATACATCCTACGCCTACAATATTCTGTTGAAAACAACTAGCATGATAGCATCTGAAAGACAACAAAACCCTTCAAAGTGGGAAATCCCATTATAGGACATAAAAACTGAACTCTGATTATTAGACATAAAGCTCTAGCAACTCTCTAGATGATCACGTATCTAAAGTGGCATAATGCAATGCCGAATTCATGTTTTACACAGTTTATGTGATCTGCAGGTTCAAAAAAATTTCACCGGTTGTTAAGACTGCAGTACCGGTGGATGGACGGTTTGAGCACTTAGTTCTCTCTTGCAACTTAACTTCAGATCATGCCATCATTTGGATACATAAGGAATCTCAAAGAGCACTTGATGTAAGTTCTCAGTTTTCTAGAAGGAACCTGCGTATGAAAGCTGAAGTGCAAAAGTTTATTCATTCGTATATCTTCAACACATTAGGTTACTAATAATTTTTCTCACGGGTAGAGTTTTTAATAGTAAAATTGAAAATTCAAGTTAATCTATTAGACAACCTTAAATTCTTCTTGATTTTAGAAACAGTGATCTTCAAATATGTTTTTGTGTGTAAATTCTCACATGGGAATGATCTTCCTTGTGCTTTGACTTGCTGTAATGTCTTCTCTATTTGTTCTGTTATAACTCTGTTTATGCATTTTCCTTCCAACTCTCTGTCTCTGTTTTTTGTTTCGAAGATTTGAGAATGAATGTGCAAATGGCACATTTTACAGTTCAATACACGTCAAATTTGCATTGCTAGTAAGTGCGAGAAACATAATATGGATGTCAAAGGCACATTTACTTTAAATCCTATAAAATTACATAATATACTTGTTTGAAAACAATGTCCGATGACATGATATTGTTAATGAATATAATTTTTGCTGTAATTATTAGGTTTCGGTTGTCAGTTTTTACACACTTCAATTAGAGAGTTTTTAGAACTAGTTCAGGTTGGTCTCAGGAGCTGGGAAGAAGGACCAGTACACGTCAGAAGCACTGGAACATGTCTGTTGTACCTTGTAGAGATCGAATAAGACACTCAACTCTAGGCCCCTTTTTGTGCTATGCACTCAACGAATCAAAACTTAATGATTGATTAAGAAAAATATCTCTTTCTCAATTCCTACTAAATGAATTTATGATTTTTTATAAGCTTCTTTTAATATATGATGACTATCCTCATCTTATGTGAGGTTGATGTCGATGAGGCAGGCGACATGTTCGAGTTGCTTTTCATCTTCCAATAGTTGGAGAAAAATGTTTCATGTAGCCGAATCAATATACCTGAAATACTGCTTAGTTTGTTATTGTTGATGTTCATAGGCTTTTCAAGTATATATATAGCAGTTTTAAAAAGTCAAGATACAATTTTCTTACCATGGTTTTGAATATTACTTTTTTTTCTCTAGTACAGTCACTGCTGGAAAGTGAGCGGATTATGGATATTCCGGTAGCACAGAGGATGGAGCGGCAAGCATCTCTTGCCAAAGAACATAAAGAGGAGTATCGAGCAGCAATAGAAAGGGCAATCGCTTTGGATGTTCCCCTTGCATGCTCCCCTTCGTATGGAACTTTCCAAGAGACGGAGAAAGGAGAAAACTCGACTAGAACACAAGATTTTTCTCTCACGTCGTCGGAGAGGCAAGAGAGCTCGGATAATCTGGCCGGGGTCATTTTTGATACGGATGAGTCGAGGAAATCGAGGCTGGAGAAATGACTTTAGAAGTAGCTCAGAAAACGACATTCATTCTTTTTTGGAACCGTACCTTTGTTGCTTCTCAAGTTCAGTTATTTCACCATTGTTGCATGATGTTGTACCAGAGAATGAAAATCGAATAACAAGAAAAGATATATTAGATTTTTCTTTTTCTTTGTACAATGTAGGACACCTATATAAAGACAACAATAAGATTTTGAACTTTATGTCACGGCCCTGTTTGTTACACGAAGTAATTAATTAAATGATGGCTATACGACAAGGAATATAATTTATCAAATGATGCCTATATCCGTTCATTGGATGGGCTGATTGGGATGAAATGAATATTGAATTGATGTGATGATAGAGATTTTATATTTATCGTATCTTGAAATACGTTTGACTAGAAACATGGATAATGGATCCACTATAAATTGGACCAGAATTCACAAATGTTTGGAAGTAATATTTGTGAATTTTGAGGCAGATAAAAAGTAATCCGATTGATTATAAGTAGTTTATAAACATATTAGCCAAACATAATTTAAATGTATTCACAATTAAACAATTATGTAACTAATTTGAGAAAGATAAAAGTTACATTTAAAATAAAATATTCCTAAAAAATAACATTTAATAATTTTTAAGTTTAGAGGGTGTTTGGTTGTGATTAAAATTAGATTTTTAGTGGATTGTGATAGAAGTTTTTGAAATGTGTGGTTGAAAAGATACGAAACTCATGAAAGATGTAATTAATATTGATTGTTTGACTTTGACTTAGATTAAAATCAGATTTTACTTCTGTCCCAAACAGACCCTTAGTATTTCTCAATATTGTGAACCTCAGAGAGCTCTATGGAACAATATGTATGAATGGTAGTCTGAAAAAGAATTTTTAACCACAAAATAATCAATTCAGACATTTCCAACCATAACCAATATTCTCTTTTCGATCATGTTAGCTAAAAAGGCTGGAATGCGAAAAGACGTCTACTATTAAAGTTAGACCACCTTCACTCACTCAAAGCACATAATTGGATTGTGTGTGTTAAAGCATAAACTTGAGCCAGGATGCTAGGCATACGAATTTAAAGCAGACTCCACGGTCATTTAAAAAAAAAAAAACTACAATAAAAATATATCATTTGCTATGATTCCACATGTCGAATCCCTCAACAAGTAATGGAGAATTAATCATCTTAATTTGTTAGCCTATATTAACAGTGATGAAAGTGTCAACAGTATACATATTACTTCAGTTCATTTCCTAAAATGGAATATTAGAATATCTATTACCTTCCCTTCTCCGGCCTTTCCTAGAGTACGAATTGAGAGTTCTGCAACTATATCTGATACTCGAGTACAGTTTCTCCTGCAATAGACATCGAAAAGTTAAATTACAACTGTCTTGTTTCTGCTAATGATGGTTTAACGAGCCTGCATATGTAAATAATGCCCCCAATATATTCCATGCTTAAATGACGGTTTTTCTAGACACTCCGTGGAGAAAAAATATCTTATCAAATCAAATGGTGGTGAATGATGATGTAACATAGAAGTATTACTGAAATAAGAATTAGGCAGAGCTCTCTCTATAGAGATGAAACATTCTGATCATATACTGCAAAATAAAAAAAATTTAAAGGCAGCACTTTCTTTCAACGAGCACAAGGACTTGGCGAAGGAGTTCCTAGGGGTGTTAGGAAGCTTTCCACCAAGTTTGAGGTGATTTGGAGGCCATTTGAGTGGATAACAAATTATTGAGTGGAGACGTGCAGTGCAATCTATTTTACTAAAAAATCAAGAACAAGAATAAACTATGCCTTATTAGCAATAAATTTCAAATTGTGCATGCAGACTTCAGTACGTATACAATGCATCTTACAAACGCCAATCTACCGAGAATGTTGGTAGTCACTAAAATCCTAATGAATCTTCGATAGCTAAGTCGACTACTAGTACCTAGGTGACATAGCAAGGAAACAATAATAAATATCAATAAGTTTGTAAAATGAAAAAGAAGTAATATTATGATAATTTTACCATGCATTCTCTTGACAAATCGTTCAAATTCAACGAAGTTGTGCCTTTCCAAGAGAAGTGGGCTGAGCTTTGGACAGGTAAAAGCAGAAAAATGCCTGCCATCTGGATCACTCGTAGGCTTTGCCTTTTCCAGTAAATAGTTATAACCATCCCGGTCATGGAATGGAAGAGCATTTTCACTTGAAACTGGTATGCAAACATCCCAGGCAGCATTCAGTACCTACAATATAAGCTGTTAAGATGAGAAAGAAGAGCGTGCATTTTTCTAACAATTACCCTGCAAACCACTGAGTAACTATGCAAACAAATCAATGGTTAGCTGATACAAAATATTCTCTAACTGGAGAATATGGAGTTCATTTTGAATATCAAGAAGCCACGTACTTGCCAGGCTAATCCCTCGGGCTCAGCCAGTGCCTCAGAGAAGTCAACTTGCTGATCTAACATACTCATTTCAGAACAGGTAAAATTTAGTGCTGCACCGTGTCTCTTCAACATTGCCATAATAGCAGCATAACCATCTCGATTGCATGGATTATAAAATCCAGCAGTTAATTCAGCAGCGTGGCTAGCTGTCTTGTACCACCAATAAATACCCGAAAACTGCATAAATATTTAAAGTATTGACAACATGTGAAATGGGGTCATGTTAGTCCATAAAAATTTCAAAGTGATCTATATAATGTACATTTTGTGCATAATATACTACACTATGTATATGTAAAATGATCTTTTTGAATATCCATATCAAATATGCACTTCTTTTCATGTCTATATGATAGCTGGGAAGGATGGATATATATATGACCAGAGTAAGAATAATGTTCAAATATAATCATGCCATCTTTCTGTGACTTGTCAAGTTCATGCTTCCCTACCTAAATAGACATGTAAGATAAGCTTCATGTGATATTTGATTTGTTATCATCAATATAGTACACAGTTGAATTCCATTATCATATAGACTGAACATACAAAGATTTACCATCAAAAGAGTAATGAAGGTTTAAATTTTCTAATTGTGAAATACGGCATAATAATATAAGCTAAGTAGATTCAAGAGTCGCGTAAGTTAATCTTAACATGTTATTTAATTAGTTATCATCAAGATTATACACATTACATTCCAGTATCAAATAGACAGAAGCCACTTACAATAGAATATATAATAACTATAGCTCCAAAATGCATTTTTCATATATTCTATTTATCTTGTAATAAGAAAATTCATCTAACACATTAGGGTGTGTTTGAGCCACATTATTTTGGAAGAATGTATTTTGGAATAGTAGAATGATGGATAATGTGTGGTTGAAAAAGAAGGAAAAGTTATTGATGTGCTGGAAAATATTATTTTATTGAAGAATGTGTGGTTGAAAATGAGTAGAAGAATAAGAATGAAAGAAATAATGTGGCTCAAACAAGGGCTAAATTGAATTCCGTGGAGCTGGTTTACCTTTGCTGCAATGCAAGTGCCTTCGAAAGCTAACTTTGCCAGAGAAAGCACCCTATCACCATGGTCAACCAAAACCTGAGAGTACCAATTGAGAAAAAACCTGCCATGATATCCATCATAATCACCCCCATCACAGAAAAATCCAGTTTCATGCGGCCGTGAATTGTAGGAACCTGTGTTATCTGGTCCTCGACCCCAGAAGGAGTGTCCCCTAATTTCAGCTGCCTTCCGAAGGCTTTTCAACATATACTGGTCATAGCACTGCAAAGGATGAAAAAACATTGACAGATTGTATCGGAGAGAACTAATAGCTTAAGGAGCTTTGGAAATACTCTCAGAACAATTTCTGGAAAAACATTATAAAAAGCTTGTCCATGAAACTCAACCACATTTATTGTATATCTATTGTGCATGTGTTCTACATATATTGGGACAAATTGGTTTTAAGAGTGCATTATGTCTAAAGGGCTGTAACAGTTCGGTAGGTAGCAAGGGAATGGTATGATGGAAAACTCGAAATTAGCAACAATTTATATAATTAAATATGCCATTACCTGGAATTCACCGACACCAGGATACCTCCAACCGTGTTTTACAGGATTGGATGGGTATCTTAGCTCTCCACATGGACCAAGTCCAACAACAACCATAGAAATAATGCCATCGTCAAAGAACTCATCAAATTCAACCCGGAAGCTTCTCATGTAGTCAAAGTAAACCTACATAAGTTTTTCATTTAAAAAAACAACAAAACCAAATCTACAAATTCTTTAAACAAAACTGACTTGTCAAGATGTGTATAATTGTGAGATAATGAAAAATAAAAATTCCTCAAACTATTAAATGGAAAATAGACTTTGAAATAACTGACCACGCCATCCAGTGGAGGAAGAGGATTGCAGCTATTTCTTTCAAAGGGTGAGGGAAGGGAAATTTTGATCTTAACGGTCACAATAACCCAAGTGAAAGCTTTGGTTCCAAATCAAGTTCATACAATGATTACTAAAAACAGCTTAAGAAAATCAGAGAGCAAATACAAAAAAAATTAGATGCCCTCAAATCCTAAGAGAAGTCGCCATCAGCCTGTAGAAATATTTTTGGCACACTTCACATAGTACTTATTTGTTCTCAGCAACTTTACTTTTTCACAAACCCCAAAAAACACAAGACATGAAGAAGAAAAACATATTATAGAGTTAAAAACTGTGGTAACTTGAATGCGTTCTGAGAATTAAAAAATCAACAGTGATATCATATTTATTTTCTTGATGTTGAATCAGATACCTCTATGGCAGTCCGGCCTCTCAAAATCCTTTCCTTGTCAACTCCCCATGAAAGACATTCTGGGTTACGTCTTCCTGCTCTATCAGTGAAAAATATGTCAGGATTGCCGCGACCAATTTCAGCCACCCAGTGAGGCAGGGGAATACAAACATCATCACCAACATTACCACCACATTCATGAAAGGACATTACAACCTGAATCCAATTAAAACTTCACAAGTTTTAATAAAATCCTAAAAGAGAAACATATAAGCAACATCAGTTATTTCTTTTGCATTAAAGTCATCAATCTATTTATGCTTTATGAAAAGCTTGTCAACTTTCGAAATATATCAGCCATCATACTCCTAATGAATATGATAAGATTCATAAGTACTTTTATCTGCACCTTTAAAACATAGACAAGATGACATGCTATAGAACAAAAGCACCATAACTGAAGACATGGCATCGACAAAGCAATACCTCATAAAACTTTTTTTTTTTCCCTTTTAAGAGATAACCCTCAGAAGTCAGAACCATGTGAAATGCCTCCCTGAGACTCACAAGGAGAAGAAACAAAATTGAAGGCCAGGGATGCAGCAAATCTTATGCAGAACGTACCTGTAACTTCATTTTAAGCTGTCGCACGATTTGAAACAATCTCTTGTATCCATTCCAATTGTACTCCTGTGGAGCATGCGCTTCTACTATACCCCACCAGCAATCTACCATAATACCATCGACATTAATTGATTTCAAGACTTTTAGTTGTTTCACTAAACCGTCGGGATGAACAAGCTCACACTTCATATTGATGACACCCAACTGCCACCAAAAGGATTTGGAATACATTAGAATCATAAATTATGATAGAACTAGGAAACTACTTAAAAAAATTTCAAAACAACAGAGGAGAAAAATTTTCTGATGCCAAATGCAAGCCAACAAATACACAAGAACATAAAGACAATAAAAGGCCAAATGGAAAAATAAGAGTACTCATAGAGCTCACTGGTAGCATAACATAAACAGGAACATATGGAGTGCCAGCGAAATCACGCTCCTGCACCTTTCCAGAAAGGTCAATAACCTACAAAAATTGTTTAAACGCATGGAAAAATATTAGACATGCATTGAAGAAAAAAGGAATGCAGGCTCAGGCACAAGAAGACCCAAAAACCATAGACAGTTTGATAAAAATACGGCATGAGATTCATATAAGCAAACTGACGGGATAAAGCATAAAACATACTCTTTATTACTTATTTATTTATTTGTTCTACATTTGAAGTTTGCTTCTTAAACATCGCATAGTTTCACGTGCAACTGAAACTAAGAGTTGATCTTAATAAAGAGAACCCAACCATCTCACCTGCCTATTTTCGACTGAATCAATGGAATCTCCAAGAGGAGGATCACTCTGCATGCCCCCTCCCTCACCCATCATAGCTGAAGTCTGAGATCGTGCACTGGAGGACACATCATAAGGAGATGAAGAGGGCACAAGACTGCCTTTCATGTGGCTGGCATTATAATTGACTGTACTCTGATAACCAGGTGAAATGCCTCTTAAGGAAGTAGGTGACGTGTGTTCTGCTGGTGCATGTGGAGATGACAATGTTACCACTGCAGGAGATGTACCTTCTACAGGTCTTGAGCCCTGCACCTATGAAGATAAGTTGTTTACTGTTTGAGATCCCTAGTCTATGTTTGGCCCCCATTTTTTCAAAAACTCATTTTTCCAAATCTCATTTTCAACCACACATTCTCCTATAAAATAATTTCACACATAAATCCAAAACTTTTCCTTATTTTTTAATCATACATTCTCCAATAAAATATTATTTCAAAATGTATTTAGCCCAAAAATGGGGCTCAAACAGTGGCCTAATAATATTCATATATACAAGAAAAAATCACATATAGTTGCAATGGTGAGTACCTGTGATCTGGAAGGGAAGGTGGTTCCATCAGGAAGAACAACCCAACCAGCTTCCCTTGCCAAAGCAGCAATGACATCATTGATGTCTGCCCTGACTCTAAGATTATAGTTCCCATGCCTCCGAAGTCCAGCCAAAATTTTTGCAGTTATTGCTCTACGTTGCCGCTCCCGTAGCTTCGTTCTCTCCTTCTCTTCTTGAGGCCTACACCTCCTTGATCCTCCTCCTTGTGGAGTTTGCAGCTCTTGAAATTGGTGGTGCTGCATAAACCTATTACTGCTGCTTGTCGATAAAACACCCACATCAACACCAACCATAGCAGGAGTAGCCATGTTCTTCTCTTCATCATCATCATCGTCATCATCATCTTCATCTTTCACACCCATCTCAATTTCATCGTCATCATCTTCACTCATTCCGAATCTCTGCATCTCTGCTGCCATAACTTTTCCTAGTTTCTCCTTACTCTTGGTTATCTTCTCTTCTAAGCATAATACTTAAATTAAGCCTCCGGATCAAAGCAACATAACTCATACCCCAATATAATGTATAATTAGAACATTCTCTTAGATAGTGAACGCATGTGTTTACATGTCAGGGTAGTCCAACTGGGTGGCTCAAAATTATCTGACAGTAAATGTTATATACCAAGTAAACAATGTCAAGAGAGTTATAAAGTATAATCGAGTGAATTTCGTAGAGGACTAAGCTTTAATCATATAAAGTCGATCCTTGGAAATATACGGAAAATGCAATAGTAACATACATTACGTATTCAATGCTTTGTTTGCCAGCATTTAACGTATTCGACAGCTATCTTGTATTTCTGCAATTCTTATTACCGCATGTGTCCAACAGATAGCTCGAGACATGCATCATTTACCTTACATCATAATCTAAAACAATAAGTAAATAAATGTAAGTATATCACTTGATTATATAGTAAAAGGACTGGAAATCATTACACTGGCTTCATTACTGCACGCACCCTTTTTAATTTTTTTCAGTTTAAATCAATTTCAATTAAATTAAACTAGTGGAATAAATGTAAGTATGTCACTTGATTATATAGTAAAAGGACTGGAATTTCGAGTTCAAGTCATTACACTGGCTTCATTACTGCACGTGATTTCTTCATCCACTTTTTTTTCAGGTTAAATCATTTAAATGAAAATAGTGGAATATCTAAAATAACCAAACAATAAAACATCCAATCAATTCTATTGTATTTTTCCCACTAAATCAAATTCTAGTAGCCACTAGTAAGAATGTTAAAATCTTCACAAAATTCAGCTTTTACGAGAGCTCAATAATGTTTAAAACAACTTACTACGTTTTCGTCTGGCACCCCGTTGAAAAATCTCACATTCCTCGCGTTTCAGATCTAAACGGAGGAATAGAAAGCGGAGAGCCCCGGCGAGGTCCAGTTCCCAAGATAAAGAATAAAAAAGGATAAACACTAATTAAATTTCCCGGCGGAGATCCAGCGGCGGAGAGAGAAAGGGGGCGGAGGTTTTACACGAGGGAAGCGTGTGTGGGTAGTGGCACGCGTTCGGACCCTTATCTTCGGGCGTGTGAATCACACGCATAGCTCGTGCCTGGATAGGGACCCATAGGTTTTGAGTGGGACCATCGAAATTGATTTCTCACATTTTTGGACCAGTTAGCAGGCAATAATTTTGTGACCCCCATAAACATTAAATTTGTTACAAATATTAGATGTCACTCGATTTCGAGGTTTATTTTATGTTGTTTTTAATTTGTTTCAATTTGATTATTTAAATTATATTTATTTTACGACCACTTGGTCCCTTTCATCTCTAAATGGTGACGTTGACTTTGTCAATTTATATTTTGTTTCACTTGATTATTCTGTTTGACGGCTTATGATAAATTTGGATGACATTTGTGGAACAAATTAAAAATAAATGATTAAAATTGATATAAGACTCGAGATTCTATAAGTTGGAAATTAATGTGAGATTGCAAATGCCTTTTATTTTTCGATTCAGCTGCATTTTTGTCGTTGAAATTGAAAAGGGAGCATTTTAGCCCTCGTTTAGTATAGATTCTTGATTTTATTTTTTTTTCAAAATCTTTTTCAATTACATATTAACTCAATAAAAATAATTTTCACGTGCACCTATAATTTTTCTCTATTTTTTAACTACACATTCTTCAAAATATCATTTTTCACAAAAATTATTCTCAAAAAATCTACAATAATCGGTCCGAAATCTTTATTACTTTTGTTACATTCCATATGAAGTTCCACCTTAGCCTATGTTTGACTAATGTTTATAAACTGCTAAGTCACTTTTTGTATATACAATTTAAAAAATTCACAAAGACTATCCACTTATCAATTAGACGTTTTTATATATTTGTAGTTTAAACGGTTTATAAACACTTTCTAAACAAGCTTTTAGACTCAAAAAGAACGTAAAATATATAACCAATTAACCATACAATGTTTTCACACTATTTTGGAGAGTTCTGTTACATGTAAGCGCACACATAATCTTCATATCAAAACATAATGCTTCTACACATTAACAACTCTCTGCACATCTTCACAGCCACAAGAGTGAGAAACTTAGAAGGTTGTATTAAGCGTCGTGTACAAAGTCGAAGATTATCGGGCAATGTTCAACTTGATATAAAGCTCATGTTGGATGGCTTCTGAGACAAGAAAGCTATTTTTGAATATGTTTAGATAATTTTATAAAAATACTTTATTGAGCTAAAAGAGATTTTACTTTTTAGATAGAAGTGGTCTAAAGGAGTTCTATAAGAAGTAAAAATAAAAATATAAGTCTTACTGGATAGGCCCTTAGTCAATAAATAGATTACAAAAGGGCTAATTTCGCAAGCATTTTGGTAGAGAAGACATCAATCATAAGCAGGGTTTCCTTGCCGGAAAACCTTGGCAGAGCTTTTACATCCAGAACTGCAAGTCATTGTCATAGCCTTCTCTATAATAGCAAGGAAGGGCATTCAACAGTGTTGGGGATATTACAATTTACACATATAAATGTGCATTAATTATATTCTCAAAATGTAAATTTTTACGTGCGCGAAATCGAACATAGTTTTGATTTACCAAAATAGAAATGGTAATTACTTAAGACGAATACGTGACGACGAATTTAATCCTTTCCATTTTCAACGAAAAAATATTTCATATAATCAAAATAATAGTTAGTTTTTTTAAAAAAAAAAAATCAAATCTCAAGTACAAAGAAATTAGAAAATAAAATAGGAAATGCAAGTGATTGGATTGATCGAGGTAAGCGTTTGACACTTTTTCTTTAATATGAATTTGCCCCACATCGGTGCTAACGATTTTCAAGTAATTATCTCATGAGATATAACGATCACATCTAGCCATATGAGTACTCCAATGGCTTAAACCAATGAATTCAAGCGGAGTTTCCTCACTACCATAAACATGACTTTGATGCAAAAACGAATCACTTCTACAAAGTGTTTTGAAACAAAATCAAAGTGTCAAAATGGAATAGAATAAATAATAAATGTTCAAGGGGTCTTTTACATATAAGGTGAAGGGGTGTGGTTGAAGAGATACGCCCTAAAACTCAGCATTTTTTAAGAAGAGACGCAACACGTTCCACCTCTTGCCTACTGCCCATGTGGCGCTCGAGCGGCGCAGTGCAGTGAGCTATCGCTCGCCTACCGTCTTGAGTTGGCCTGCTGCTCGAGCGGCGACCTAACTTGTTGAATTCCGATTTTTCCTTCAAACTTTAGACCACAATTTCTCATCCACCCGAAATTGGTTTTTAGATTTCAAATATATTATGACGATCTACTTGACGAGTATAACACGTTAATCTACTCACTTCCGTAATTTGACTATCGGATCAAATCCGAATAATTAACCGAAGTTGACACAAAGTCACTTTTAAAAGTTTATACATAACCAAAATTTCAATTCTTAAACCAAATTCCAACATACATCATTCAGCACCTAACAAATTGGCACAAATATTTTCAATGATCCTCCCTCCCAAAGTTCATCTTTTAGTGCTATGGTAATTGAATGGTGTAGTCTTCTACTCTTCTTTGTTTGGCAGTGGAAGTCTAGACAGTCTTTAAGCAAGAACCATGTGATTGTTTCTAACCCAAGGCTGAAGTGACTATTTTTGTTGATTATTAAATGTACGAAGACGTGGACTGGAATGCTTACCTGCCAAACTAAACCATCCGGATATGCTAATTGGAACTTCGAATTTCCAATCTAATACTGATTGTAACCGTTATAACTAAGAAATTCATCATTTTAATCAACATAAGGTAAAGGTAATTTTAGTTACAGTCAGTCATTACTGTTGAAGTACATAGGGAACAAACCAAAAAAAAAAAAAAACATGTGTAACTCGACGCCACAATGATATCAACAAAATAAATAATTTGACACATGAACAATGTGCCACACGATACTAAAAACAGCGATAGAATGAAGAATAAGATATTTCAAATGTATAGCAAGGGGACTTATTATTCAATTTCGAGGTATGACAATAGTTATGTGCCCAATTATTCGAAAAATAATTTGACACGGGAGATCAAACCTTGGCTTGACAGCAACCAAATTTTTTGCATATGGCTAGTTGAGTGGATTGCCGTGCTGTGCCTAAATGGCCCAACTAGAAATAAATTATTACAAGAGAAAAGCGATTAAGAAAGTCGAGATTCAAATCACAATCAAAAGATACAATAAATATGAATGAATGGAAATTGAACGCTTCAAGTCACTACAATATAAAAGAGGCTAACTCTTGGCACTACCATGTGTCGCGATTTCCCGTCATCGACATAATTCAATTTTTTTTTTTTTATTCATTCACTTTCACGCAATCACCACTGCAGTTTTCTCCATTTCCATACGCTACTTCACTTCATCCACACAATCGGTGCAGCAACTTTTCATTTCTTCTCCTTCCATGCCTTCCTTTTTCCTTTTTCCTTTTTCTCTTCTCATTTTGCACGAGAAATCACCGACGAGTAAGTAAAACTAATAATCTTTATCCCAAATTCTTTCATATTTCTTTCACAATCCGGATCCCCAATTGGTGATGATTATAAGAATAATCTAAATGTGGGATTTGTTGAATAGGAGTTGGAAATTTACTATCAATATATTCTTCTCTCGCTAGAAGAGTTGGAATTGAAGGTAAAGATGGAGAAGAAGAAAAAGAGGAAACAACAGCGGCTCTTTAAAACAAGCATGGCCAGTTGTGGTTCGCCCGAAAGATAAATGGCTTTCTTGAATTTGTTTACTGTCACATTCGTCACAACCACATACTCTATCTCCATTTTCATGCCTAATTTTTCTTCAGATAAGTGATTCTGCTTATTTTGAGATAAAAATAATCTAATAAGCTTCTCAACACTTTTTACAGCATTTTGTTCTGATTGTTAAACAATGTTTGTCTGATTCATTATGAGCTCTACAGCCATGGCTGATCGGAGAATAATGTGTAGGGAAAGTATTTGATAAATGGTCAAAATGATGCCATATGTAAGAGTAATGACTGTGTTTTTCCTCATAAGATGTTAATAAAGACATTTCAGCTTCTCTATCAAAAGTTAATATTCATATGCACTGGCTTATTTTTTTTTAGGAGTTTCTAATTTTCTGAGCCACTATAGACATTTAATTAAATTTAGAAGCTACTCAGTAAAGCATATGTGAAGGTTGTTAGTGACTTTATGAAAGTTGCTCCCCTTGTTGTGCATGAAATATTAACTTTTTTTCTTGATTATATTTTACTTGACATAAATTTGATCTAAGTTTTCTGCCTGGTGATGTAATTGGGGTTCTTTCTTTGCCTTGATCCTACGACTCCTCCAAATGTATATATACAATGTGAAAATTGGGTTTTAAATCGGAATAGATTCAACTAAATTTTAAAGAAAATGAGCTTAATTATCCTCAATTATCACCTTAAAAAAATGCACGGAGACATGATGTCCGCACTGCGCGTACACGATGCCCGCCCCGTGTCCGTGCTGTGCGGAGACTTTCTTTTACAGTGCTAACAATAACATTTTCACTAAAGTTTCAACTAATATTTTGAGATACATATTTTTTTATCAATTGCATTTGACATAAAAAAATTTCCTTCTCTTTTCTTGCTTATGATCAATGATTTAATCTACATAATTAATTTAACTAGTACGCAGTAGATTGTTAAAGTTCGAATTTTTATTGTTAACATTCATT
>CADEPD010047596.1:0-12839 GCA_902829195.1 Fraxinus dipetala
TATTGTTTATGGTGGATCTCACATAAGAAATAAGGTTGGACCAGTTGGAAATAGGCATGTGTAAGATCGCAGTGCATGTAATTACCATGCTACACATCCATACTTGATCTATGTCATTTAATTATGTCAATATATATGACCATTGATGGGTTTAGTTACATATAAGTAGCGAAAGCCGCTTTGGTCCTATCCTGATATGATTGATAGACCGAATTGTTGGGGGATGCATTCAGTAATGATAGTAAAATTTTGAGTACTCATCAGGCTATGTTTAATGCACAAATATAAGGTAACACATATAGTCCTAGTGGGAGATTGTAAGGATTTTAATCGAATATGTAGGCTTATATGTAAAATATTGTGTATTAAATTAAAGGCTATCAATTTTAGTTAAGCCCGTTTAAAGTGATCTGATAAAGTTACGGTATTTTGGGCTTAAATCATCTAATTAAAGTATGGACTTATATGTCTAGAGATCGGGCATGTTCCTAATTTCATGATGGGCCGAATTAGGATAATAGGCCGTTAGTATATATATACGGTTATGGTCCCCGGATCCTACATTTTGGTTCATTCTATTTTGACTCCCATCATCGGAGAGAAATAAGGAACAACGTATTGATCTGAAAGATTAAAACTGCAAGATTCATTCATCATTTTAATCATGTCTGATTTAGGTCTGATTTTGCTTTAGGTTTACATATTCTTGATGATCCAACATGAACGATTCATATGATGGTAAAGAATTTTCCCAACAATTTCTTCCTTTATAAGCTCGACTAGCTAGACATAAGTGTTTTTGGTTCAGTTATGTACATCCCTAAAAAGTATGGTCATGTCAAGGCCTCATCTAAGGTTTGAAAGGGCCTTAGCCTCGGAGATGTGTTCACAAAATGACATTTTAATGGTGAAGCAATGTAATAGCTTTTCATCGACTTGCCAATTCCTTGTCTCATTCCGTGGAGACAATGGATAGGGACAGTCCATAGCCTTGCACAAATGCGAGCTTCAAGAAATTGCCTCTTCAGCTGCTCTCAACTAATAATGCTTCTAAGGCGGAGCCTACTGTTGGTTGTACCACCTTTTTGCCCTTCCGATTAGGGTAAGGTAGAAAGCCTTGACACTTCACTGCAAGAGCTGTCTTCCTTAAATTCATCTGGGTTTTGTAGACCTCCGATTTCTCTTTTAACCCTCTCTTTTCAATCTAGGCCAAGATACATGAAAAGGCTAAGATAGGCTTATTGTGGATCTCAATTGTGAAGGGAGAGTCCTCGGTGATGAGTGTGTCTCACTCATGCAATTAATACTATTTAAACTTGATATTTGGTTGTTTTTGAGAGTTTTTAGGATGTTTTGATGTGTGTTTTCGTAATTTGTTGTAGGTTAGGTAAAATAGTGAAAAAGAGCAACTCTTAGAGTAATTAGGAAGCCAAGGAGCAGAGGTAATGTAAACCACAGATGCAAAGACTTGAAAACAAGCTAACAAAGGAAAAATGGACAGAGAAGGTAGCGCCTAGGCACCACCTTACCAGGGCCTAGCCGCCACACAGTAGAAAATAGGTAGCGCTGCACGCGGATAGTTAATGTTAATTTAATCCGAAAAATGCCCAATTAACCCTAACAAGCGATAGACATTGAGGAAGTCATAATACAAACTTTAAGAGGATTTTGAAGGACAAATCGATGATGACTAATCTAAAGAAGAAATCAATTGAAGGAAGAGATGGTGAGAATGAAGATTGATTCAATTCCAAAACAAGTTTTTCTCTTCTTCTCCTCTATGTTTATGATTATGAACTAGAGTTTTCGTTATTCTTCAATCATGAACTAAATCAATTATCTAGGGAATTGATGTAATAAATACTTGATACTACGCCTTGATTGTCAAATACATCTCTTTGAAGTTTCATTCCAAGTTTATTTGTGTTATTCCACTTTTAATGCTTTCAATTAATTGGGCATTGATTTATTAATTTGGTATTTAAGATTCGACACTCGAGAGAGGGGACCTTAGATGTGATATAGAATAACAAAATCTAGGATTTTATAGGTTTTGAGAGAAAGTATTGAAACTTGTTACAAAGAACCGTAGAACTTAATGAATTCTTGAAATTTTGATTTGGAGTAGAGATATTGGAATTAGAATTTAGGAATAATTTTTACTCGACACTCGAGAGAGGAATAGAAATAGGATAGTGTTCTTTGATTATAAACTAGAAAAACTAATTGAAGATAAATAGAGAATTAAAAGACACAGTTGATAGTTAGATAAAATCAAAACCGGCTCTTCTCATCTTGTTTAATCTTTAAGATTTGGTATTCCATCGTTAATTTATTTTCAAATTTAATTTAGATATAGTTAAATTTTAGTAATCATATTAATTCGTTTGTCTCAATAAAGTGGGGGTTATTTAAATTATAGTACTCATTAGAAATTTAA
Organism: Fraxinus dipetala; assembly: GCA_902829195.1. Classification (NCBI taxonomy): domain Eukaryota; kingdom Viridiplantae; phylum Streptophyta; class Magnoliopsida; order Lamiales; family Oleaceae; genus Fraxinus; species Fraxinus dipetala. The sequence goes on from CADEPD010047596.1 coordinate 2,441, forward strand.
TCATCAATCCCTATGAGTTTGATATCCTAACTCATCGTTGTATTATAAAACTTGACACTATGCGCTCGTGGTATAATTTTATAAAGCATTCGGCATCATCATGTTGTGGATCTCCATAATGTCATGTGAAGAAGTGTCAACTTGTAATGGATCTCTACCATCTCATGTGACATCCACCCCGACACAGGAAAAGGTAGATATGGGACATTTGGGACCCTGCAATCTATTCTCTTACCGCCTCTTCGACGGCTCTTCTATCATGCCTATTCTAGGCTTTGACATTTGTTGTGTACATTTAGGCATTTAATTTGGCAGTCTATTTTTAGGCGGGGTGCCCAACTTGTCAAACATACTTATGGACAATGCTGGTTGAGGTTGTTGTTCATATACATGGGGTAATTCGAGGTTTTTAGTGTATTGGCCTACAAGGCCAGCACATTCATTATGGACTTTTGGACATGTCGTCCCTATCTCTAGGATCCCTTCTTGTGAGAGTGTTGTTCATCTCTTCTTCTTCTTCTTATCGTTGTCTCCATGGCCCCTGGTAGGGTTGTTAATTTAGGAAAGACATAGCCATAGAAAAGAGTACTTGCATCAAAGGGTGTACATACATTCGTTGAAGATATATTTGTTATTACATGAGGTCATGAATGGTAGCTTGATAGATGATATTCTATTATGGCATTTGGCTCATATAGGTGGCAATGGTCCCCACTTTTCTAGAGCTATGGATTGCTGCTCTCGCGGTCCTCCTAGTACTATGCTTGGTATGAGGTACTTCTTCAACGTCATTTTGGGCCTTTCTACTTGTAGTCCTATGGTTGATATCATCTTCACTTCGGTCCATCCTTTCTTCAAAGATAATACTTAGTACGAGAAGTACTTGGCTCTTTTACATAGTAGATAGGTGTTTAGTAGGCTTTTCACTCACGAGATCAACTCACAGTTAAGTGTAGATTCCCATGGTCGGCGTCTGTATGTTTACCTCTGAATCTAGTTAGATCCCAACACGTCAACATGTTTTACTTCCTTACCTCTCCAAGTGTAAGTTACATGTGCACTTGAAATATATGCGTTAGACACGAGGACCGAAGCCTCTCCAAGCATAAAAAGACGTGAGAGAGCTACAATTATACGTGCTTCGATGCTCATGTTAGTCAAAAGGATAGTTGGAAATATATTGAGAGTGATGCGAAAAGGAGAATAATTTTGGAGTCCAGTTTATATATGTAGAGAGAATTAGCAAAGTGTTTATTACTTATGAATGATACTTGGTGTGATTATTTATAGGCATGAGAAACAAACAGGCTCTCTGGATGCTTGAAACATTACCTCATCTCAATTGTATACTAGTCAAGTTCCATCACGTCACAATGTTGTATCGTAGGCATCAATAGGTCTACAACCCCGTGCCATGTCCTTGATTAGCAAAAGAATGTCTGTACTCTATCGTCATCATAGGTAATGTCATATTAGTCACTTCTCCTATGGCTCCATAAGTTAGAAACTATTGTTGACACGAGGATTGAGTGTTAGCTTCTACCGCATTAGTCACGGAGATCCATGTTATGTTGTTAAGCATTAAGAATCAATAAATCGTCTCGAAGATGGAAAGTGACAATCGTACATTAAGTTACCTAGCTTCGGAATTTCGACGAGGCATTGGCATGTTCACGAAAGTATATTTCGAATAAAACACACCGCAAGTGTACGGTTCGTAACAAGTAATAAAGTGGAATTTAAAGTTCCGAATATCATCCCACAGGGATTGATTTAGTTCAATTTTACTATCTCAACCTTAACCGAAACAAGAAAATAACACGTTAATGTTGTAATGGAAATTGTGAAAACTAATTTTCGATTGTGATTATGAGTAAACTAATTGAACTAGAATGTAAGGCGCACTAGGGTCACGAATCTCCATGCAATGATCTCTTTTAATCCTAATTCTACAAATTGACAACACGGTTGAAGTTTTGAAGAATCAATGTTCATATTCTATCCAACAATCTTTCCCGAGTAATGTTGAACCTATTCCCATATACGACCTGAATATATCCCTATGACGAATGCAAATATACAAGAATGTATGGATTTTTGTGAACACTTAAAGATTTACGTAAGGTGTAACGGTATAACTCTATTCCCTGTCGGACCCTACGATGATTTATACCTTATCGAGCCTATTTCCCTTCTCACGAATGCACAAAATATGCCACCAAATTCATACAGTCATTTGCGCGCGTAATTGTGGAGAAAAATAATTGTATATAAACCTTTAAAATTCATATAACGTGTTTTAATGTCAAAAATGTAAAATTAAGAATTAAAAGATTTAATCACATAGTTCATCGTTCTCATAGTACATAAATATCTAGCCTAACATGGAGAAAATAATAAAACACACAAATTTTCTCTGTGATTCGCCCTACCCCTATCCTGCACCTCTAATGTACTGCGCTTGATGAATGGACTTGGTTTCTTTGGAAGTTTCCCTAATGGGATAGTGATGCCTGAGATCTTTCAGATGCCACTAATCAAACTCGGAAATATCAAAGAGTCAGGACAGTCTCCCCAAACCCCCAGTGCGTGGATCTGCTCGTAGATAAATGTGGCTAGATCAATCTTTTGTCCCCTAACCAGATGATAGAGAAAACCAGCTTTGGGATTTGGAAATATGGTGCGGTGTGAAGTTGGTTCGATGTTGTGGCAGATGAAGAGCCATAAGATAGTAAATAGATGGCGTGAGCTCGATTTGATGCCATTCAGCAGTTAGTAGTGGCCATGCATTTTCACGTCCAAGCAACACTTCAGCCACTCTGTTCCAATGGAAGTCACCCTGGATTAGAACCACATTGCCCGAAGACAGCTGATAATAATCATGGATGACCTCGGGTGAAAACATGATCCATTTGTCCCTCACCCATGTCTGGTGCTGATACTCAGATCCGGGTATGTCAATCTCACGGTTAAAGTTGGCATAGAATTCCCAGACTAGACCTTCATAAATAGGGTGCGATCTCTCTACCAATTTTTCCCTGCCACAGTTTTGAACTAAAGTGATTAATTCAAAACTTGGGAAGTCATCAAGTTTAACTGGCCGCTTGGGGTTTAGTGCCCAATGGGAGATTATGTCTATGTATTTTACACGAGCCTCGTTGTTCAGAAATCGCCTTGAATCCTCATCAGGTGTGTGTAGGGAGGGTTGTGCTTGAAGTAGAGCCAACATTTTCCTTTCCCTTGGAAGTGCGTTTAGGAGGCATTCTGCAACACAAAGAAAATGGAAACATGTAAGTCATATGTGATGCATTAATGAATTCTATAGTACGTGAAGATAATATGGAAAAATGAACACCGAATTCCTAAACATATGGCAAAGCATGCATGCCACTTGCGTAATCAAAGGTATCAGGTAATCGATCAAACAAAGTGAAAAAAAAATGTAATGATGTCATGCTCGACAAAATATATCATGAAGGGTGGGTATTATATAAAAGTTGTAAAATGCAGCTCATAAAACCAATATCATTGCAAAAAAAAGGGAAATTTGTTCATTTAAAACCATGTTCGACCCGGAAAGTTTGCCTCCGGACATCGTTGAGAAAAAATGAAAATTTCCAGAACAACTTCCAAGCATATGAAAGATGGTAGTGTGGTCTTACACATATTTAAAATTTAGGTCAAACGGACGTCATTTGGGGTAGGAAACTGAGGGACGAATTGAGGGACGTGAAGTGACGTGGGCCTAGCCATGTTATGCCTATGTGTTTTCCTTTTTGATTTGGTGTTTGCAAAGACATTTGGCAAGGAACGTGGACACAAAAAGCAATCTAAAATATATGTCAAACAATGTCAAATTCGAAATGAACCCTAATTCCACACAAATTGTTATTTATGCATTTCATCGAACACGTTGGAAGCGAGGTGTTGTTTCAAAGATTTCTTAATTCCATGGTCTTACCTCCTAGCCAAGATTCTTTTCAAGACAACTCAATAGAAAATAACCCATCATTTACCTAATGCCCATCTCCTCAATTAAGCAGTCAAGTAAGCACCAATGAAGAAAGAATTTAAAACTTAGGGCAAAAATTTATGATATACCTTGAAATATTGATTAAGAATAGTGGAAACAAATGAGATGTGAGGAGTGATTTGTGTGTGTGTCGTGTGCATGAGTGAGTGAGTGAGAAATGTGTGAGTTGATGTAGAAGTGGTGCAGTGTGTACGTGAGTTAATGGAATGGTGTGTGGGTGCGTATGTTTTAAAAGAAAATCGAGGGGGAGGGAAAATTACACTATGCGACTGCATAGAGTATGCGGTCGCATAGAATAAAGTATCATGGCCAAATTTGGCCTTGATCGGTACCTTGTGACCGCAAGCTTGGTAGTACTATGCGGTCGCATAGACTACTAGGTTTGTAAAATTGGTCAGTTTTCTAAAAGTTTTCCTTTTCGAACATCGATGGCCCAATTGCCTCGATTTTCGTGCTAACCAAGTTGAAATGAATGCAGTGAGTAACTGCAATGTCAATAAACTTTAAAATATATTGGACTCCTTGGAAACTCATTTTTGTTCTATTTTCTATAAAAACTCGATTTTTAACCAACAATGCAACACGGCATTCAAACACCCCCACTACTTGTCAAAATATATTTTAAACCACTGGGTGTATGTGGATGTCGTGAACTTGGTTTCAAAAACATTTCTAAACTTGAAAACACATATTGATTCTGAAAAGCACAATTTTGATCCTTTTTCCTCGTAATGCATGACTTTCGCACCAAATCAATGAAATACCATTCCAACACCCCCAAATTTTATGCACAACACATTTAAAATCAATTGGACCATGCATAGACTCTTAGTGACTCTAGGGACAATGAACAACCTAGTATGCCTAAAAATTTTCAAAAAGATGAAAAATTCATAATCTAAAACATAAAGCAAAATAAAGGAAGAAAATGTTGGGTTGCCTCCCAATCACCACTAGTTTATAGTCGATAGCTCGATTGTACTTTGATTAAGTCACTCCGATGTGCTAAGATAGACGGTGGACTTTTCTTTTGGAAAATCACCGCTCCAATAAGGTTTCAATCATTGTCCATTCACCTTAAATGTTCCCTTGCTATCGCTAGTATTTTCAATTGCTCCATAGGGAAACACTTTATTAACTGTATATGGCCCGGACCATCTTGACCTCAACTTCCCTGGGAAAAGCTTAAGTCTCGAGTTGTACAACAAAACTTGTTGCCCTACCACAAACTTCTGTCTCTGAATATTCATGTCATACCACTTTTTGGTGCGCTCCTTATAAAGTTTCGCATTCTCATACGCCTCAAATCGGAATTCATCCATTTTACCGATCTCTCTTTTCACCGACTGTCTTCAAATCAATGTTTAAATGCTTGACTGCCTAGTATGCTTGGTGTTTCAACTCAAGTGGCAAATGACATACTTTTCTAAAAATCAACCGGTATGGAGACATGCTTATAGGTGTTTTGAACGCTGTCCTGTAAGCTGCGTCTTCAAGCTTCTTAGACCAATCTTTCCTAGAAGAGCTCAATGTTACCTCTAGTATCCTTTTCTACTCCCTGTTAGAGATTTCAACTTGACTGCTAGTTTGAGGATGATATAGAGTTGCTACACAATGTTGGACACCATATTTAGCCAGCAATAACGATTGCAAAAGTGCTTGCCCCCATCACTAGTTGTAACCCAATGAGTGCTATAACGGGTGAAAGTCTTTAAAAACCCAATCACCACCTTAGCATCATTGATTAGGAATGCTACTGCTTCCACCCATTTGGAGGTGTAGTCAACAGTAGCCAGTATGTATTGATTTGAAAATGATGGTAGGAACGTTCCTATAAAGTCAGTTCTCCATACATAAAAAAATCCCACCTCAAGGATGCTGTTTAGAGGCATCTCATTCCTTCTCAAGATATTACCAGTACGTTGACACCTATCACACCATTTCACAAATTCAAAAGCATCTCAGAATATTGAAAGCCAATATAACCCAGATTGTAGAATTTTTGCTGCTGTTTTGGATGCCCCAAAATTCCCTACATAAGCAGATGAATGACAATGTTCAAGTATACGTGGTATTTCTTCCTTAGGACCACATCATTGAATAATTTGATTAGACCCTCGATGGTAAAGAATAGGATCTTTCCAGAAGTAATATCTTAGCTCAAAGAAAAATTTCTTCCGTTGATGACTTGAGTAATCTGGTGGGGGAATAGATTTGACCAAATAGTTCATAATGTCCACATACCAAGGTGTAACCTTCACGCTAAATATTTGCTCATCCGAAAAAACTTTGTTAATTTCTACTGACTCATCTTGAATTCCCTGTTCCAGTCGAGATAAGTGATCGGCCACCACGTTTTCACTGCCCTTTTTATCCCTAATTTTCAAATCAAACTCTTGTAATAGTAGAACCCAATGGATCAATCTCAGCTTGGCATCCTTCTTTGTCATCAAATATTTCAATGCTGCATGATCGGTGTAGACTGTGACCTTTGACCCAACAAGATAGATCGAAATTTATCAAAGGCATAGACTACAACCAGGATTTCTTTCTCGGTAGTAGCATAGTTGAGTTGTGCATAATTCAACATTTTGCTCGATTAGTAGATTATATAAAACATTTTTCCTATTTGTTGCCCCAACATTTCCCCTACTGCGTAGTCACTAGCATCGCACATTAGTTCAAACGACAGACTCCAATCCGGTGCTATGATCACAGCTGCTGAAATAAGCTTCTCCTTTAAAGTGTTAAAAGCCACTAAGCATTCTGCCGAGAATTCAAAAAGTACATCCTTAACCAGTAAATTGCAGAGAGGTTTCGTAATCTGTGCAAAATCTTTGATGAAGCATCGATAAAATCCGTCATGTCCAAGAAAACTGTGAACTCCCTTAACTGCTGTAGGCGGAGGTAGTTTCTCAATCACTTGGATCTTTGCTTTATCAACCTATATCCCCTTAGTTGAAATGCGATGTCCCAATACTATGCCCTCTTGCACTGTAAAATGACATTTCTCTCAGTTCAATACCAAGTTTATCTCTTTACATCGGTGTAGGACCAAGCTCAGATGCTCTAAACATTCATCAAAGGACAAACCGAACATAGAAAAGTCATCTATAAAGATATCTATGAATTTTTCCACCATATCGGAGAAAATCGCCACCAAGCACCGCTAAAAGGTGGCGGGAGTATTTCATAGACTGAGTGACATCCTACAGTAGGCAAAGGTTTCGTAGGGACAAGTGAACATAGTCTTATCCTGGTCATATGGTGCTATTGGGATCTGATTATATCCTAAATATCTATCGAGGAAGCAGTAGTGTGAATGACCCGCAAAACTTTCCAACACTGATCAATAAAAGGAAATAGGAAGTGATCATTTCGAGTAGCAATATTGAGTTTGCGGTAGTCAATGTAAACTCTCCATCCTGTAACCGTCCTAGTGGGTATCAATTCATTCTTTTCGTTCTCAACTACTGTGATGCCCCCTTTTTTCGGCAAGACCTGAACCGAACTGACCTTAGCGCTGTCTGAGATAGGATAAATTATTCCGGCATCCAAGATTTTAATCACCTATGCTCTAACCATTTTCTTCATGTTTGGGTTAAGTCTCAGTTGCCCATCGATGCTCAGTCTGAAGTTTTCTTCCATGAGAATCTTGTGTATGCAAAGTGAATGGCTGATCCCTTTTATATCGACAATAGACCACCCAATTGCTGTTTGATTTTCTCTTACCACCCTAAGCAATTTCTCTTCTCCCATCTTGCTAACTGAGTTCAAAATTGTGATTGGGAGTGTATATGATTTCCCTAAGTAAGCATAACGCAGATGAGGGGGTAGTTGTTTAAGCTCTAACTTTGGTGGTTTCTAATTTGATGGCAGTGGTTTTGGTGGACCGATTCCCAACTCCTCAAAATTCCTCTTTCACACATATGGCGGATTTGTTTTCAAAAATCTTGCAAAGACCTTAATCTCTGTAAAGTCGGTGTGAATAGACTGAGAATGCATGATACATGCTTCATAAGTGTTATACAAATGTTGTAATTGAAAGGTGTCATGAACTACACTTTCAACCACGTCGATCTGAAAATAGCTGTCTGATTCTGTAGGATATTTCATAGACTTGAAAATATTGAAAGAAGTGTGTTCCTTCCCTAATCTTAGAATCAACTGACCTCGCTGTACATCTATCAGAGTTCTCCCAATAGACAAAAATTGTCGACCCAATATGAATGGCACATCATTGTCTTCTTTCATATCCAAAATGAGGAAAGCTGCTGGAAATATGAGCTTCACAACATTTACCAAAACATCTTCAATGATTCTCCATGGATGAGTAAATGATCGATCGGCTAGCTATAGAGTCACCACGGTAGGTTTAGCTTCTCCCAATCCAAGTATCCTGAAAAAGAGAAAGTGGCATTAGATCAATATTGGCATTCAAATCACATAAAATAACAATTTCCAATAGTGCATGGTATAGTAAAACTCCTTGGATCTTTTAGTTTTGGATGAAGATTTTTCTGAATTCTAGCACTGCATTCCTCTATCAACATTACCATTTTGTGTTCATCCAGATTACGTTTGTTAGATACGATATCCTTTAAACATTTGGCCTAGCTAGGTATTTGTGTAAGTGCTTTAGCCAACTGGATATTGATGTGAAGCTTCTTGAAGACCTCCAAAAATTTCATATATTACTGATCCTTCTTCTGCTTTTTCAATCTCTAAAGAAATGGAATTGGGGGCTCATATGGATTTGTGGGTGTGGTTGCTTTAGCCCGAGGTATATCTGAAGTCACTTTTGTAGATGTCTCCCTGGGTTGGTCAGTCTACTTCTCATGATCTCTAACAGAAGACGATACTGTTTCTTTATTTGCACCGGGTCTTTTCACATGTATTTTAGGTAATTGAACCCCGCTTCTTGTAGTAATATCTTGGACATGTTCTTTAGGATTCACACAGTGTACCTATAGTTCTTCTTGTCATAGAAAGTGCTATTTGCCCCACATGTGTCTCCAGTTCTTAATTGCAGCCCCCTAATTGTGGAGAGTTGTTTTGGTCTTCCTCATAAATTGATTGTTTGTTTCCATGTATTTGTCAAGTCTTCTCTATTAATTTTGCAAACATCTCCTCCAACTGGGGTTTCTTCTCCTATTGAAATTGCCCTAGAGACCTATTATGATTTTGATTTTGATTTTCGGCTCAAGAGAAATTTGGATGATTTCGCTACCCAGGATTATAAGTGTCAAAATATAGGTTATTTTGTTGACGTTGACCCTATTGCTCATATTCCACTTGCTCCATTCCTTATGAAAGAATTGGACACTCAGTTGTGCTGTGATCCGCCCCCACAATAATTCAATTTTTTTGCTTATGTTACACTTGTTGATTGTGATATACTCTCCACTTTGTGAAATAGGGAATCAATTTCAGCAGATAAGGTTGAGTAGGTGTCAACCTCGTAGACTCCTGATGATTTCTTTGTACCCACATGCTCAGAGGACCACATAGCTAAAGTGTTAGCTATTTTTTCAAACAATTTCCAGGCTCCATCAATAGTTCTTGTGATTATAGAACCATTTGATGATTAATCCACCATGCTCCTGAAAGAAGGAAGCAATCCTGTATAGAAAACTCTGATCTGTGTCTTTCTGTTGAACCCATGTTAAGGACATTTCCATACCATGTTTTTAAACATATTCCAAGCCTCATCAAATGATTCAGATTCACCCTGACTGAATATTGATATTTAGTGCCTCAATCTTGCTACTTTGGCTGGTAAGAAGAATTTCATGCAAAATTTGTGAGCTAAATCATTCCAAATCATTCGAGTGCTTTATCCTGTAGAGTTTATGGGAACAAACTCAGCCAGATAGTATCTTCTGATATTCTTTGGTACCTGAAGTGTTGACACATATCCAAGAATCGGGATATATGTGTAGGCGGATTCTCATTAGCCATCCCGTAGAACTGATGCCCATTTTGAAAAATTTGGATGACATTAGTTTTCAGCTGGAAGTTTGGCTATTTGAATGGGGAGTGCACAATACTGGATTGACTTTGGATGATGAACGGTGACAAAAAATCCCCAAGTAAGGTATTCCTGTCATCTTTTTCCTCTACATTGGTCGAAACTGCATGATTCCTTATTGGTTCAATTTGTTGATTAGCTATTGGTATATGTCCTTGGTCTTCCTGATATGCTGCTCTAGCTTCTCTTTGCTTGCGATGAAAGGTTCATTCAATTTCCAAATCAGTTGGAAGTAGTTCACTGCCATCTGATCTTCGCATACAAGACCTGAAGAAGCAAGAAAGAATAGTAGCACTTAACTCAGCCTAAAAGATTGAATTTAATAGAAAATAAAA
>CADEPD010047608.1:0-14108 GCA_902829195.1 Fraxinus dipetala
AAAAAAAAAGTTGAAAAAAAAAAAAAGAAAAGAAAACCATAAAAATTAGATGGCAGAGAAAGGGACATTTAACTTAATTTTATTTCAATTAAGTATCTCGACTACTCGATTCTGCTCACATTCATTAACTAACGGTGTTAACCTGCTAATGAGTATGTTATATCTATCGCATGTGTACATTTTTTGAGAATAAAACTAACCTTCAGTGGAAGCAAGTAGTGAACCGCCATGTATCGGCGGAAACTAGCCATGGTGCTCAGCACCGTGACCTTGCCAACAATGACTGGCTTGCCATCCTTATTTATCCATGGGTGTTTGGTGAAGTATTGGAAGCCATAATCTTGAAGCCAAGTAAACTCCACAGGGTTTGAAACAGAAGATCCAACATGGTAAATGATCTCATTAGGTTGATTTGCATGAGCCACCATGGCTACCACTATTGCATTCACCACCATATCTGCTGGAATCTGCGTAATATTCATCATCATTGCCACATACAAGTCAATATGTATGTTTTAAAATAAGTAAAATCATTTTCTTGGAAATTGTAAACTTTTTAAGTTACTTATTTTGTATGAACGGTGGTTGTGTTGGTAGTATGAAAAAAATTGTGGGTCAATTTTGGTGTGTGCACACTTGAGGTGAGTTGTGCCGGACCAAACATAAGTCTCGTACAAAGGAATCATAAATTCAGAGCAATGCTGTGTACAAAATTAGTTTACAAAATTGGTCAAACAATTTTGTAATCCATTTTGTCAAACAATTTTGTAACCCAATTTTGTACACTTAACATTGCACATAAATTCATTATTCATATATGTAAGTCTAAGGACACAAAAATGACAAGGAGAGTGGTTGATAGGGACACTTCTTAAAATTTAATGTTCGTTGTGTTATTTATTCGAACATGAAAAAAAAAAAAAAAGGCAACTCACCACGTCAATTATGGTTTTGGGATCGCCAAGGAAGCATGTTATTTTACCTTTACCATAACCAACAGCTAAGCTATCAATTGTTCTGTAACCACCAACCAAAATTGTATATTAGCGGAAAAAAAAAAAAAAACCCCGAAAAATTTAGTAGAAACATTACGAGTATAGAAAACTATTTGTAGCAAACAAGTCTTCCTAATCTCTTAGGGTAAATAAATATAAAATTTAGAGTAATAAAAAACGTTCGACACAAACACACATAATTTGAGAATAGTTTTACTACATATCAAGTTTGACATTGTGTGATGTGGCAGCTTTTTGTAATTACCTGACACCTTCAACCCAGCCTGGAAAAGGCTCTTTGTAAGTACTAGTAACAATTGTAGGACGAACGATAACAATAGGTATATTATCTTTCAAGTGTCCCAAAAGCATCTCCCCCATCGCCTTTGTAAATACATAAGTATTTGGCCACCCGTACTTCCTTGCTCTGCATATCGATTCATAAATCAATTTATTTATATATTGGCACACAAAATTAAATTGAAGCGTTAAGGAATAAATTACTGAATAAATACGCAAGGCACGAACACGAAATACCTTTGAATTCCCAAATTTTTCATGGCTGATTTAATGGATTCTTCAGAAGAATTTTCAGCCCTCAGCTGATTCAATGTCTCCTCCACCACATTCTTCTCTGTATCAATGTCCAATCCAGATGTCCCATTTAGTGTGTCACCCAACTTGTAAGAGTCCTCTTTTATTAGTCCCTCCATCTCACCAGACACATAAGCTGAACTCGTCAAATTAAATAATTAATCGACAATATTGGAACAACATGTGAATAACTGTGGTCCAAGAATCAAACAGATCGATAAGAGCTAGTTTAAGGTTGGGTTGGACGACATCCATCTTGCTTTGTTATATGTGGTCCAAGAATCAAATATGACAATAAGAATATGTTCAAGGTTGGGTTGGACAACATACATCTAGCTTGTTATAAGCATGATGTATTTTTTTTTTTTTTTTGAAATCCCAAGATTATTTAAAATTTTCTATGTCGTCTATCGAGTGCCAAATTTGTTAATTTTTAGTCACATAAATTTTGGAATTTTTCTAGTTCAACCTTGAGTCCTCAAGAGTTTTGTAGTCTATTGGTTGACGAACAATAAGAAATATAACATATTAAGACATAAAAAATTGATGGAGAGTGCCATGTTTTGTTGTGTTGATCTTAAGATACTAACCCGTTGATACATGAACAAGAACCTTTAGCTTGGCACAATTTTTAGCAAAATCCAAAACATGTTTTGCTCCAAATGTATTAATTCCAATAGCAACATCGTATCTGCGGAGGATCCAAACAACATTAATTTAATTTTAATTATAAGTCTATTTTAATAAAATAATAATAATTTGGTAGAACATACCTTTCATCAAAATTGGTCGTTGCAGCTAAATTAACCACTATATCTATCTCTTTCAACATTTCCTCCAACAAATGGGAATCCTTAACCCCCAAGTTGGCACAAGTGATGTCACCAGCCACAACAATTACTTTTTGTGAAATTAGGGAATTTAGATTTCCGCCGCATTTTTCTTTAAGAATACTGAACAAGTCCTTTGATATCACCTAAAAGAAGTCGAAGTAGTGGGATTATTAATCTAAATTATTTTGTCAAATTAATCACTCTTGGAAGAATGCAAAAAAGCATGTAAAAGTCTTGGACTCGAGTCTCCTTAGTACAAATTTACAAAAATTACGCACGTGTGAGATCTTTGAAAAAAATTGAATACAATTTGCAAAAAATGGTGCGTTGACAGTACTTTTAAAAAGTAAATTTGTCCAAATTCTAAACACTTAGTCCTAGGGGTGGACATTTTTTCCCGAAACCGGACCAAACCATATAGAACATGTCGGTTCGGTTCCGATTCCTTTACTAAATTGGTCGATTTTGGGGGTAACACATCGAGAACCGGTCAGTTCATTCCGATTCTCAGTACTACTTTAAGAACCAATAATGAATTCGATTCTCCAAAATTTCTCTTTTTGCTTCCGCCAAAATACACTAGATTTTTTAACACTGACCCCAAAACTATTCTCAAGTTAAAATTTTATTTTTCATATGCTTCTTCTTCTTTTCTTTAATGGGTAATCAAAATTTAAGTCTAAATAATATAAATACTTTAAAAATTCATAGTTTTAATGCAACTCGATAGGGAAAAATAATATTTGTAGTTCAACATTTCATAAGCCTTCAATTTTTTCGTTGTTTCCAAAATAACCTATCATCAATAATCAAGATCCTTTAGAATTATTTTAGGTTTACATATAAAATTATTTTATTGGAAGAATATGATTGAAAATAAATTTGAAAAAAAATAAATTTTAGATAATAAGGATCAAATAAGGCCTTAATCTTTTAAGCGAGGTGATTGTACACTCGCATACACCTCGTTTCAGTACATTGTGTGGTTACCTCATTGTTGAAACGTAGAATGGCTGACTTTGAATCTCCAGCTCTTAATAGAAGATAGAGTTTCTTCACATTTGGTTGAACCCTAAGAATCTTCTCAGTAAAAACTGTATAAGTATATACAAAATTGATGTCATTAATAATGACTACGACTGCTTATTTGGTATGGCAGAAACTAGAATACTCGACAATTGACACCCTTCTAGTCTATTGCATTGTTTCAATAGAGTCTACAAAAGATGGCCGTGTACATGAAAGTACATGCAAACATACTTCGTGTCTTACAGAGAGAGAGAGCACTCTTTGCCATGATGTGTACAATATAAGAAAGAAAACAAAGTTCAAATTTTGTCAAGTGTTCGTTCTTGTTAGGTACTATCTATCAAATGTGTACTGAGGGATGTGAATATTCATGCATGTTTACTACGTGTGCTTGTTTTCGTGAGAAATAGAGATAGTACGTACTCTTTGCCAAAAAGCCAGTGGCACCAGTGACAAGAATGGACCTGTTCTCTAAGAACTGCAGAATACTGCCCAACTCCATTGGTGAGATAAATTAACAAAAACAATAGAAAGAGAGATATGTAGAGGGAGAGAATTCTAGTTTAAGAATTGAGAGAGCTCAAATCATAGACAGAACTAATTAACCAAGACCCTAGAGAAAGTAATGATATATGAACTGGGTGCAGGTCACATAGTTGTGGACTTTGGACCCAGAAAAATGATATAAATGGTGAAGTGCACGCAACATATTTGTTATTTCTTTGGTAGATTGGCTGTCGTGCCTGCATATCAATATTCTACTATGATCCTAAAATATGAACAACACACGTTAGACGACCCACTTGTTTTCCCCCCGAGTTTGCTTTTTTAATGTAGCAGTAAAATATTGATATGTGTAACGTCAACAATAATTATATTCTTGGGTTCTCATCCATGATTGGTATCATTTTTAGATAAATAGTTGTAACCAACCAATCTACTCAAATATTTGGCATCATCACTACTACAATAGTTCTTCCTTTTGTGTCTAGTAAATTAAGAGAAAAAAATGTTGAACAAACTTTTTTAGTGTGGGGTTTTTCGTGGATTCGTTGATGGAATTTCCCTGTCGCCAGATCTGAAGGTGATTTCTTTATTGGTGATGGACAAAGAACAACAAACATCTTAGCAAATTTGCAAGGAGCTCACCAATGGCTAGTATTTTTTGTTGGCAGTGACAGTTGACGGTGATTGACGATGGATGAGTCATCTTTTTACTTCAATTGTGTCTTCGATAATATTTCTATCATATAAATTTCAAGATATTACAAGATAATTAGGAATTTCACTTCATAGCTTCCTTGGCATCTGGAAACTTTGTAAAACTTTTTACAAATATAAAATACTCCAAGAAAGGCAACTTTTCAAACCTAAAATGCTTTGTGTAATATTTCCAATAGCCTAAAAATACTAAAATAAACTAAAAACACCAGCTTCAAAACAAAAGGTTTTATTAGGATGGTACTTTATTACTCCAAAAATACATATTATCTAAAAAGGTTTAACATTAATTTAATCTATCAACAAATGTCATAATATGTCCTTAAAACAATTTTTTATTTTTTTATTTTTTTTGTCAAGTTACATGTGCAGGTTTTCTCAGGAGACTTTTAAGAATGATTTTCCTTTTTTCACACTAGTTTTTTGTCCGCACAATGCACGAATTGTGTTGTTTTGAAGGTAATGTTAGCTTGTTCAATGTGAATAATTAACGAGAGAAATGTATATTTTGATTTAATAGAAGTTGTTGGGTAGATGAATATGTTTTGCTCATAAATTTGTCCCAATAGCCACTCAAGTACTAAATATTTTTCATTTGAAATATCTGCCATTTAATTTCATAACGAGAACTATCTTATTTTGCTTCTCTTTGTGAATCAAAAGAATTTAAAGTTGCAATTAATGCCCAAAGTCAGAGTAAAGGAGTTTTACAAAATGGGAATTGAAGTTCAGACAAAAGGACTATTATAGGGTTTGCTTGTTGCACTTGGAAGCAACGAAGTTGGTGAATGAGGCAATGAGAAGCTGACACACGATTCTCCACTCTTTCATATATGTTCTCTTTAAGGTCTGAGGTTTTTGTTTTTTGCAGCTTCTTGAATGCGTGCATGTTTTCTCCGAAATGGAAAGGGATTCATAGACAAAAAAACAAAATGAGGCAAAGTTTACAACAGATTGTACATTAGAGCTATTAGTCCTATAGTATAATTTATCAAGCAAATAAGAGCCAGAACAAATAAAATGGAAGAAGCATCGAGAATGTTCGTCCAAGACATTTCCAAGGTAAGCATTCAATGATTATGACGAAATGCTTAGTGCTTGATTAGTTATTGATAAAAGATAGAAATAGAGAACAAATTAAACAACATTGAAACTTGACAATAAGGCTTGCACCATTTTACCAGAAATAACATGAAAGGAGATATACTTACCAGAAAAATGGAGGTTGACATTAGGAGCTGCTGATATGTGTCCTACATCAATAGTTAGATGTTTAGTGCTTCAGTTAAATTGGTAAAAGTACTAATATGCTACAACAGCAGCAAGAACAGACTAGACAAAAAAGAATAAAATTTGAACTTCAGCAAAGTCCTCACACCACAAGAAGCTGAGAATGTGCACTGGATATGCCAATCTAAACTGCAATAAAGTATACACTTGCACTTACAAGTTTCAAATTGCACACAGATAAAGTACACAAATAATTAAAACGTTCACACAAAAACCAAATGAAGCAGCACAAATATAATGGAGGAAAGACAACAAATCTTGATGAAGACGATAGCCTCTAATTCAAAAAGTGTCAAATAATAAGCTGAAACAATGAAACGTAATAGCTTTTTACTTTATGAGAGAACATAAACGGATTGCATTTCCTCGATAACATAAAGAATTTCTAATATAAAAAGCCATGGACAATCCCTTGAAGTGCATATCTAACAGTTTTTGGATTGTCAAGTGCCTCCAAAAGTGGATTTGACTACAATTGAAACAAGTAGGTGTTAGCACTAATTTCAATTTGACTGCATGGTGAGAGCTGTAATATGAAGAGAAAAAAGAAAACATAAATTCATTAATAAGAGGCCAAAATTTATATCTCATCTAAAAGGCAAAAAAAAAGTATAACCATGAAGGATTAAGTTTTTGAAACCAATATAGTCCATGTTTGAGTCATATTAAAATTTTCATTTTCATTTTTCTACTCATTTTTAACTACATATTTTTCAATAAAATAATATTTTTCATCACATCAATAACTTTTTCTTCCTTTTCAACCATACATTCTCCATCAATCTAGTATTCCAAAATACATTTTTCCAAAATAATGTGATTCAAACACACCCATAATGTATTCTACCAATTCATCCACTGAGTACTTTGAATAGAAATTAGAATATAGACAAAGAGGTCTTCATTTCAAATACTTCACAGCACATAGGCAAAAAATATTCAACACCTACAAACGTTTATATATTTAATCCAAGAATTAACAAAGTGAAGTATTCTCAATAATAAATTTCAAGAGCTGATGATTTTAGTTCATTTACTCCCAACCCTAGTTATGAAAGCACCACGATGACCTTTTATTAGAGGTCCTTCAAACCCCAATATGAAACAATATTATAATATAATAGATATTTTAGAAAAGAGGAAAAGAGCACCAATGAGAAAAAAAGAAACAAACAAGACATCACTATGGAATATGAGCTAAATTTGTTTTTACTTTTCATTTTCAGAAATAACTATTCCTCTAAAAAATCTGAATCGTGAACAATAATTCGTTCACCTATTTGAGCAAAACACGATCAATTCAAATGAGAAGCAAAAAAATCTGAATGTTGAGCAACTATATTCTCTGTTAGCTCACTCAGTAAAAATAAACATAAAAATGAGAGAACAAGAATTCAACATGAAAACAGAACAACACACAATAAAGATAGCACATTACATGCATATGTATAAAGATTAAAAAAGACTCGTAGGCTCCCTTAAAACACTAAAGAATCTAAAATTCCAACAACAAATACTTAATGATAGTAAACACTACTAAACATTAAAAATATACCATAATTTGTTTTTTCAAATAAAGATAAGAAGCTGAAAAGCCTAAAATTTTATTAGTTACATATACGCACTGGCTCAAAACAAAAGTTTGGGACGTATGCATACAGAGGATTTTCCATGTTTAGGTAACCACAATCTTACCACTTCCAGAAGGTATAGCAGCTCAAAATGGCCAACTAGAATTTCTTAGCAAGCACAAAACCCCTTTGCAGCATTTCATCATTGAACTTAAAAGCTTTCGTCATGTTTTCCTATGAGACATACACATTTATTAAAGATGTGTATGTAGGTCAATGAGGACTTATGCAGCCATCTTCTTGTATATCATATTGGCTTCTTGTATTTGACCTAGTCTAGAGAACCCATCAAGAAAACACTATATGTGATTACATTAGGTAATACACCTTCATTTTCCATGCAATTTATCAAATCATAAGCTTTGTCCGTGTTCCCCTCTTTTACAAATCCATGTATAAAAGTGTTATAAGTAATAGTACGGACAAAAGCAATTATTAATTAAACAAGTTTAACTAAAGTAAAGCATAAAGCAAAGTATTTTTTTTCCACGTCCATCCCAACAAGAAATAAAAAATGAAGTGGAAAAACTATTAGAAATCCAAATGACAGAGAACAAGAGCTTGCTTACTAAAGGCTTTGAATATAATTCCAGGAGAAGTTATATATTCAACCAAAATCAATGGGAAGAATACTTCAAATATGATCTTTTTCTACCAAAAAAAGAAGAAGTCAAAACAAGTAAAAAGTTTCATTAATCACTAAACTTTGTACTTTGTCATGTTATAGTCACTCAACTTTAATATTCCCCAACATGCTCACTGAACTAACAATCGGTTGCCTCCTTCCATCACCAAACACACACCCGTTGGGAAGGTGTCCCAGATGGTTTGACGGAGTCCAACGTGGCACTGGACAGCGTTTGAATAAGGCCACGTAAGAGTCGTCGTTTTGAAAATCCTCCATGTCCTTCAATTGAACGAACTTACGTCATTCCCAAAACCAAATTGACCCTCTGAACGAACCTAATCTCCCAAACCCGTCGAGATTGCAGAAATTGGGGTGATATCCAACCAAGAAATTGAGGTTGGAAGGGGCAATATTGTTGGATTACCACTTAAAATGAATTGGAAACCGTCTGATTTTTATGGAAGCACAGAATCGTTGCATTGCATTTCACTTTGTTTAATTTCATTTATTTTTTATTTTTTCATTTTAACAATGGCGGATCACAGAAAGCTCAAATCGGACATTTCATTTGCCAAAACTTTTGCAGGCAGTGTTTTTGCTGCTTGATTCACCAAGGTAGACTCCTTTTTTTTTTCACCAGTTCCTTTAACAATTTTGAGAAATTGGAGTGCCCAATTTGGTGTACATAAGTTGGGACTGTAGAAGTTGAGGTGGGATCCAACCCAACAGCTACTTTTCCAAATGCACACTGACGGAATAATTAATTTTGGAATTTAGGTGAGCAAATAGGGGAGGCTATAAATAAGCTCAAGAAAGTTGTATCTCTTCTTAATTCTAGTTGTGGTCATGCTAGACTGATGCGCCACACAAGGTTGGTTTATAGTATACTTTGCATTGTGTTTTCTATTATTTTTCAGACTATATGATTTATTGATTTTCATTTATATAATCGTTACAAGATTGGAATTGTGGGGCTGCAGATCCTACAAATGAAGGAAGCTTAAGTCATCGGAAGCTCAAGGGTAATCAAGACTATCCCAGTATCGACTATTAATGAATTAGTTAATTTTTTAAAGTGATATATGATGACTTAACCCCTTTTACTGCAAAACTCGTGCCTAGGAGGCCATCGAAGATGGATGTATCTGAAGTGCAACCACCAGAACTAACATCTAATTTTCAATTCATGCCAACACTTGGTGTAACTATTGCTGCACAGTTAACAAGCTATGGTCTTTCACTTATTAAAGCAAGACAATTCAACAATGAAAAAAGCTCCACTGGAAACCTTGGTGGAAGATTTGCATGAGATTGAGAACCAAGAAAAAGAATTATGAAAAAAATCAGAAACTCAGTACTGCTATCACTTTTTTTCATGAGTGTATTTTAGACCTTGAAGAGAAAATTATCTTATTTAATTTTGTGATTAATTGCTATATTATAGCAGTTGAATGGCGTGAAGTTGAAATTAATTTGGTATGTTGTTGAACTTGATCAAATCTACTGTTGAATGAGATTTTGTTATTATATATTGTTGAACTTATCTGTTATTATCTTGGTGTGAAGTTGAAATTAAATTTGTGTATTATTGAATGAAAAATGGAAGAACAATTTGTTGGTGTTTTGGTACTCATGTCTAAATTTTAATAGTCCTACTTCTTGTTAATGCTGAATTTCAGTATAGAATGTCATTACAAATACTGATATTTAGTTTCTTTAAATTTTTAGTTTCACTTCCATTTACATGTCAAGGTGAATATGTCTACTACCGAATATAAAATCTAACACGAGAGGGGGGGGGGACTGAGCACAAACTCAACTACAAGAATAACGTAATTAAACTTGATCACATTCATAAAAGAGTCGAGACATTATTATTACATGTTTTTTAGTCTCCAAAAGCGAGACCACGAGCCTCAAAAATATGTCCAAAAATTAACACAAAAACTAACTAATAATCCCTCTTATTGTATGGATCCTCCTCAGTTTCACCCTTGCCAAAGGTGTGCTTCACAGCCTCAGTAGCTCCTTTCGCCACACTCTTAATTTGTTCCTTAATTTGTTAGATATTTCCCTCAGTTTTCTCTGAGAGATAGTTGCCAGTTTGGTCCTTGTTTTGTTAAGTTCGATCACATGCGTAGTGCGTCAGATCTGAAGTTGTGTCTTTGGCCCCCTGTGCCTTGTCCTTCATTGTATCCGTAGCTTGCTCAGTTTTCTCCTACAAATACGACAAAAAATACAACTATCTTCCTTTTGAAAAAAAGAGATTATGGCACTGGAACACCAACAGAACGAGAGAGGTAGGTAGACCAAAATTAAGACAATAAACACAATTAAATGAAAATTGAATACTCACAAACTTCTATGCATTGACGATCATCTTCCATTCTTCTCGAGGTCAGAATCAGTTTCATAATCTCTACTTCGCTTTTTGTTTTCCATTCTTGAACAGTTAATTCGTTAGGTGGGCAAGATTTGTACAAATAGCTCAAAATTGTTAAAGAAAGGGGTGAAAAAAATGGAGTTTACCTCGGCGAAGCGAGCAGCAAAAGCACTGCTGACAAAACTTTCGATTACTGAAATGTCCGATTTGAGCTTCCCGCAATCCGCCATTGTTGAAAAAAAAAATTGAATGAAGTTAAACCAAGTGAAAACTCAGTGCAACTATTCCGTGCTTCCATAAAGAATCAAGTGATTTCCAATTCACTTCTAGTGGCAATCCAACAATATTGCTCCTTCCAACCTCAATTTCTGGGCTGGATCCCACCTCAATTTCTGCAAATGCAACGAGAGTTGGGAGATTAAGGTTCGTTCAGGGGGTTGATTTGGTTTTGGGAATGAGGTAGGGTTCGTTCAATTGAAGGACATCGGGATTTTTAGAAAGAAAACTCTTATGTGGCCTTATTCAAACATCGTTCACTGCCACATCTGGCTCTGTTCAGCCACCTGGGATGCCTTCCAAATGGATGTGTGTTTGGTAATGGATGGAGGCAATCGATTGTAAGTTCAATGACCATACGGGGAAATATCAAAGTTGAGTGATGTAACGTGACAACATACAAAGTTCAGCGATTAATGAAATTTTTTACTCAGTCAAAACTAAAGGTTATCTCCACGAGCATATAAATAAAGTACAACTTACTACGTATGCCTCAAGGAGGTTAGGAACACGGTTAATCTCAACGAAAGGAAAAAGAGATAGGTGGGAAGTGACCTCAACAATGATGTTTCCGACAGTCTGCTTGACAAAGTAACTATGTGCTCCGCTTGATTTTTCTCAATGTCCATCTCTTAGATTCCGATTCCATCTGCACCTAAAAAAATTACATAATTTTTATACATCAAAGTGTGTATATATGTACACATATACTTGTTGTATTTTGAAGGAATTGAAATGAAGAAGCAACGTGCAAAATGAATGAATAGTATAAAAGGTATATATACGGAAGATATTTTACAAATGAATAATATGTATCTAATTTGTGAACAATGAGAAGCTTTTGGATGCACAGTATTGAACCAGTTGTGTACCAGTCAAGTGTGAATGCTTAGGCCCATAAATGAATAGCGCAACTTCATTCTCTCTTTTAAAGGAACTAGTCTTTGCCCGTGCATTGCACGGGTTGAGCTATTATGAAAGTAATATTAGTATGTTAAATGTGTTGATTTCTCTTGAATTACATGTTCGCTTGTACATTTGAAAAAAAAAATGAGTAAGTCTAGCATAAAAACCCTCACAATGAACTAAGAAATAGAAATCTCGGGCAAAATTACATTTCTTGTCCCCTACACGAGAATAGCTGGTATTTTCAAAAAATAATTAACAAACTATAGTCAACAAGTGAAAGATAAGGAAATAAGAATGATTCAAAGTACAAAAACAAAAAGGAAAAATCAATGTAGCTAATACACACACAACATCGACCACTTTGTAATTCAAGGTTTAAATTTCCCGTTTCTTCATTTAAAATCTGAACCAAAAATAAAAGAAAAAGAAAAAGGTAAAATCTTCTACGACACAACAAGCAACGTGCTATTAGTATATATGCAAATATATTGAAGTAATGTTCATTCTAATTAGTGAAATGAATGCAACAAATTATATTTAACCAATAATTTAGGGAAAATATACATGCCGCTAGCTTCAATGCTATTGAGATCTTCACCAAATGAACATCTCAGTAACCAAATCTAGGACAAACTGAATTCATTAGGCGCTATATTTCAGGTTCTCATACATTCATAGCTGCTTTAGAACCATAGTATTTGTCTCCTTCGACATATGCTATTATTACATGCTGGTAGAACATTAAAATTAAGAAAAAATATTCACTTGACTCTAAATAGAAAAGAAAAGAAGACACAAATAAAGACTGAAGATTTAGTTTCAGTGAAGTAATTGATTTTAGGCAACAGAAAGAGTCATCTAATTAATTGAAATGTTAAATCGATTCTAACAATAATATGTAGGAAAATCAAAAGCGTGAACAAGCTTTAGCAAAGAAGCATCATTTTTATTTTAAGAAAGGACAATAGGTGACAAAATAGCATTGCAGATGACGAATCAACACAATTAAATATCAATAACCTATACCAAGTAACTGATAAATCTACATATAATACACATCCATCAAATTATTACGCTCCTGTAAAGATAGGGTAGGATGGATAAAAAATTTACTTGTAGCACAAAGTAATGACACAATTCGTAAGATTAGCATTATGGTCACTTGAATATGATCATACTAGTCTAAAATCAGTAGGCTTCAGATTTCCTTCGTTATCTATGAGAAGATTGGAGAGAGCAAAATGTTATCTCGAAGATTAGCTCTCCACTTCTACAGAGTAAAAATTGAATAAGCAGGAAATGGAACCAAAATCACCTTCGATGTCTCTATGAAGTACATGATTGACGAGACAGTAATGAAGACCAATAAGTAGTTGCTTCATACAACACTGGAAATGAACATTTTTAGCAAACCTTGTAGGGGATTGATATCGAATATGTTTAACCTTTGACATTTGCGTATGTAGGGTAAGTTTACAATACTTTAATCTACAAGATTGAAAATCTTGATTCCGGACAATCAGCAAGGCTAATGAAATCATGGTCCATATACTAAAAAACCACGTAAATGTTACCCTTATTACCATTTGTACTACCAAAGTACTTGTGTTTCACTGCCTCCTGCAAGTGTTTCACTTTAACTTGGAAAAGTTACCCCTGGTTCACGGTGTAGGATAACAAATATGGACAGAAAGCTATGCAATTTTAGTTAGCAGAATAAATTTCACATTGACATCTCAACTATTGAGACTCTTAGCGAGGAATTTATCAAAACATTTGATAAACAATGCCTGTTGAAGAAAGTAAAGGGTTAACTGAAACCCTTTTCAAAAGTTACCTTTTAGCTTCCAGACTACGAAATAACCCCAAATTTTCGATCGGTACGGATATTCAAAATGTGTCAAATTAGAGGAAAAGACGGAAGACGATTAATGGACTAAGTAGAAAGAAATAAGAATAAAAAGAACTCAAGAAAGTAGATATTAAAGCAATCAGCCTGCATTCTCAAGTAAATTGAAACTATTGTTCCATCTAGGTAAATTTTTCTCAGCAGTGATTTTCCAATTTTATTTAAAACTATCAAGTTCACCTATAAAAATAAAACAACAAGACGTATTGTGAAAACAAATTTACTAAGCAGTATTGAGTGATACACGAGAGCACATTTGTGAGACGGAAATAAATTTTAAATTTAGGATGTCTGACGGGGACGGATCAACACAACATTATTATTGAAATTTATTGAGAGACAATTTGCTTTCGAATTCTTGTTCTTCGTTGGACTAATCACGAACTTATTAAGATTCTTCTTATGGCGTT
>CADEPD010047609.1:0-13521 GCA_902829195.1 Fraxinus dipetala
CAATTATCTCTAATAAAAATAGGAAAACTATCTAATAAGGAGTGTTTGAGCCCCATTATTTTTAAAGAATATATTTGGAATGGTATTTTGATAGAAAATGTGTGATTAAAAAAAATAATTTTTTTATTTGCATTTAATATTATTTTAATGAAAAATATGTGGCTGAAAACGAGAGACGGAAAAATGTATTTTAAAAAAAAATGAGAATCAAACATCCCCTTTGTCGTCAACTGGGGAGCTCGGTGGACAAGGAAGAAGAGAGAGCCTCTAAACCGTCGATTGCAGAACCACTAATAATGATTCGAGTGTCTACTAAATAAAATTATTATTTTTCATTAAAGTGTCTGCTACTACAAAGTATTGTGTAGCAAACACAATTGTGCTCGACTATTTATGGACAATATGAACTTATTTCGGAAAATTTCACACGAAAAAAGAATGTGAAGAAAGGAAACATGTTAAAATGATCTTTTAATCATGAATAATGCTATTTAATCCAATTGAGATTATAATTACATTTTATGTGGTGTTAGGTGATAAACTAAATGAAATGTGAAATTAAATTATCAATTTATTTCGACTTATCATTTAATGCACATTATTGCCACATAAATTGGAATTATAACCCCCAATGAGACTATAATATTACTCTTTAATCATAATCATTATTTATGCTGTTTTGATTCGATTTTTACAAGGTACAATATACAGAGAACTAAAACAAAACTATGAAAAACTCGTGGTGGTTTAATCCTCTTTTTCCCACTCCTCAAACCCAGACGAGCTACCTCGGTAGCATTTCTTGAACATGTCGTAAAGTGGCATTTCTTAAGTATTTAGCTGCAGATCATGTTGATTCTTGTTTGAAAGAAGAGGCAGATGACAGTGCAGTCATCTCTTTTCGAATTTGGAAACTTGCGTTTCCAAGCAGCAGTCGAGGCATCCACCACTGCTTTTGCTGCAGCCTCTTCGTCATCGGCTGTGGCCACTATGGATATGACTTGATCATTGTTAAGCACGTCCCACACCTTAAATCAAACATAAGAAGCAAAACTTAGTTCCATAAACAACATTAGTACTGTGAAAATCGAACTTTTGACAAGAGTTGTGGCCTTGCCCCATCTGTAGCCAGGACAAGAAACTGATCATTTGAGGATATATGGTGATAGGAGATATCCGGGATGGAGATGATGCCGTGATGCTTCAGTAAAAAGTCCCCAAAAGCTCGAGACATGGCTAGGCCAGGAGAGTCTTCGTGGGGCAGCCAAACTCTTTGTATGTGTGGTTCTTCTTTTAGTGCTAGTACCCTTCCATTGCACTTTCTTATTCTCTCAGCCTCCTCTGCATTACAATTGGTTTGATGAACATCTTGTTGCGCAATAAAACGATTCATAAACAACGAGTTTTTGCTACGATTAGAGATTTGTCTATTTAGGTCCGCATTCATTGGACTTATTTGGGTCGAGCACGTGTTTGTGTAGTGTGTTCTTAGGGACATTTAGACATGCATTCTAACTAGACATGGTGTATCCAACATAGGATTTTGCAAAGGATCTTACCGGGCACTTCTGGTTTGAAATCAGTGGTTAACTGAACAGCCTTTATTCCATTCTCAGTCCTTGTTCCCAAAACTGCTCTGGAATCACCAAGATTTGCAATAACAAGATCTCCCCCCTGTCAAAAGTTTTGACAAATCAATAACATAACAATTAACACAGTTTGATTCCCACAAATTCGTGAACAAAAACAAAGAGATAAGAGCACATTATCCCCGGGTTTTCTTCAATATATGTTGGGAACTTTCCCCGGGGACACTAGAGGGCTCAGGTGCCTTCAGACGGCTCCTAAGCGAAAGACTTCCTTTCCGGATAAGCTACTCCGGGGACAATGAATCACAAATCTCAACATAGCTTCTTCTTCTTTTCTTTTTTTTTATCGTACCTGTTTTACGACAACAACAGCAGTAGTTCCACTGCAGGAGAAGTCAAATTTATCAAGAAGCTTAAGTTCCTTGTCCATCACTTTAAAGGCACTCAAACCAGCCTCTTTCCATTTCATGAAATTCTTGCTTGGTAATAATTCACCATTCACTCTTTCACTTTTTTTAGGAGATGATGTGTTTAATGCTGATGTGCTGATCTTTGCTATTGCATTTCTCTGGTTAAGAAGCAACGACGGCAACCGGTTTCTCACTAACTTGCTCACAATATGACCATTTTTTCCATGTCCATCAAAAACTCCACAAAAAACTCCATCTTCAATTCCATAGCCCTGCCAAAAGTAAGAAGTTTAATATTCAGAAGCCTAGTTTTAAAGCACCCTATTTTGCCTGAAATTAATCTCATCGAACCATTTTAACACCAATAAAATCTATTAGCTTCTTTGGTAAGACATGTAAACATGCATTGTATAGTATTGGACAATAAGAAAGAAAAAAAAGTTAAAAATCGTGTTCATTATACTAGACTGGTGCATACAAAACATGTCCTAAGATCATATCTTATTTTAAGCCAAAATTTGTCTCGGCTTTTGTACTACTATCCTTTATGTGAAATAAGTCAAATTCATGCATAACTTTACAAAGGGTTTGTGGAATAAGATTAGTATTTCAATAATAATGATTAGGTTGAACATTGAGAAAGTAAGCTTCTTCTTGTTTCCAAGAAAAGACATCAAATATGAGATTTTTCATGCCAATTTGCAGCTTCAGTATACCACTGATCACTCATGAACTTCATTAAGCCCGTTAAACGTTGTCCAGTCAAGCCTATCAAACGCGTAATAAAGGATTATTGACATACCTGGAAGAGAATTGCAGAATCTTGATTTAAACCTTTGCTTCCTGGATGAGAATAAGTAGAACCAATTACATGTACTCCATTTGTATCACCAATTTCTCTGTAGTATACTGCATTCTCTTGGCCATATGCATCATCGTGTATCTCAGATGCAACAGATGCACAGATTCCCATACCAACTTTTAGAATTTTTCTTCTTATGCATATACTGTTAGAATCCAAACACAATAACACACTCCTTAAATAATGGGTGTGGACCATGGGAATATGCAAATTGGCTAAATATATAATTCTTGAAATTAAAGTAGTGGCTCTCAGCAAGTTGAAAACTATAATTTGGTTCAATAATTCAATGTTTTTAATGTTAGTTATTTATTCTAGGATACCCCAAGATTCATTTCAAGGGGCATCTTAGGTGTACTTTTGTAATACCTAAGAGTTTCCAAAGTAATTATGTATATTAAAAGTTATGTCTTGTGTAAGCAATGGAACTTAATTTGCAGAGTTTGACTTCTTATAAGTTTGAAAATAATAACAACAATGCTTATAATATCAAAGAAATATACATGTATTGAATAATTTATAAGTTAATTGAATAACTTCTTGGTTTCAGATTTTTCTACTTGTCATATTAGTGTTGACAGCTTATTTTCTTTCATCTCATGGTGTAGTTTTTATTCTTTTTTTAAGAACAAACGAACGACTAATTTTGATTAAAAAATAAATTTATCTAAAGGAATTCTAGACGACAGACGTCTTGAGATGCAGTAATTTACCTAATCAAACTACTTTATTCCATTAATTGCTTGCTATTGTCGCAACGACTTACAAGTTTTTTTTTTTTTCAATTTTTATTAATAAATTGTATTGTCTTTATATGTTTGACCCGCTTCCAAAAATCAGGGTAGGCAACACCATCTTTGCATCTTGGACACAATTTTGTTAGGTTAGATGCTTGAGAAGCTCATATACTTGTTAGAAATAAACCATCTTTCTATTTTGCTATTAGCCGATCTTGATGGTGGGTTGGGCTCTTTCATGACCAACCCCGATCTCAATAGTTTAACTTTCAAGTCAATACACTATGTAATATTGTTAAATGATGTATATAATAATCTTAAAATTTCATTAATTTATTGTCAATAGCTTGATCTTGGGAGGCCAACAGTCTATTTAATCGAGCAGGACCCTCATCAAACTTGTACGTCGAAACAACTGAGTTGATTGCTCGACTCTATAGATTGGCTCTCTTATCCCTTTTTTAAAAGGTTTACTTTCAATCTAAGGACCAAGTAGAATTTTTCACTAGGAAAGCTTAAATATAAGATGTTTTCAATCATAAAATAATATATCTAATTATTTATCTTGTGTTCTACGTTGAATGAACTCTTGTAATCTCAATCCAAATTTCAAAATTGCCTACCCAAAATCTTGTGGTGCTTCAAAGCTGACAAGTCATTGACTTTCTATGTTAAAAACTTCATCTGTTTGAGTTGACTTTTGGTGATAATGCCAAATTTTCTTTTTCCAAGAAAATAAAAAATAGAAGAAAATAATATTTGATTGAAGGTCCTGTTGGCAATTGAAAATAAATAAATATTATAAAGTTTCCACACGATTGGAGGAAGGCAGGCCATAGGGTTTGGACGAAAACAAATGTAAATAGAGAAGACTTATTCACATTTTAAAAGAAAATTTTTCTTATAATTGGTAGATTTTAATCAATAAATGTACCGATTTTATTCGCGTTTATTAGATCTAACTGCTGATCTCGACTTTGTAAAATATGATATTCATATCTAAAATATGTCCCCGAGCATCTCGAACAAAAATAGATTAACTTTAAATTCATGTGAAAGGGCAATTACATTGACATGATGCTAGGATTATACATCAAGTTTTCTTTATCATTATATCATCAAAAAAATTTAATTAGATTGAACTGTGTACAGGTAATGTGATGTCTTCCAATTATGATATATAAAATATATAGGAACATAAAATGTACTTACCCTTAAATTATTTACTGATAATAATGGCTCCTAATAATATTTTTGATTTTAGTGCTCGCAATTATTTGAATCGCGATTTGACGGAGTGTCGATAAGGTAACAGTCTATAAATTTGTAAAATAGTAATATCCACCAGAGAATGTGGCCTTGACGAGCTACCACGTAGACAATTGATAAATAAGCATTATTTACAAATAATATTATTCTATACTTTAGAGCATCTCTTATGGGTTGTGGATCACCCCCAAAATATTTACACGGCAAGAAACATGCGGAAAACGTGTTAAACATCCTTCATTTAGTTTTCATGAGGCTCACAATTAGTGCGATCCACATCCCAATTGGAGATGCTCTTCTCATTTTCCATTTTGCTTGTCACATATATAAAAATTCACATTGTTGCATTGTAACAATATTGATATATATTTCCAAGAAAGTTGACGTGTAAAATCCTTCTATATGCAATACTAATACACATTTCCCAAATTATATGGAACACTAGTCCAAGGGTAGATCGAATGTAATTATAAAACCAGAAGTCCAAAACCACAACTCTTGGTGATAAGGCACGTTGAATTTATCAGAAAACAAAGAACATGTAAATAGTGCTTATCACAATCTCATTTTTCTTTGTTTTTCTAACTCCATTGACTATTTTACATGGAATATTTATTCTGCATAATTCATATCTTATCTTATAGATAATCATATCATATAATTTTCTTCCCTAGTTGAATAAACTCTAATAATTGATGTGCTCTTCACAATGCATTTTGTTTTCTTAATAGGGCAGATCTAATTGATAACAAGGCAATGTACCAAAGTCCACCCACACATCTTATCATTACCCACTAAGATTTCTTCCCCTCTTTAGCATGCAGTACGATAAATTTGTATAATGGACAAAAAATTAGCTTATTTTTCTTCCTCGATGCAGTCTAGTACCATTCGATCCTTACTATCAAACATGCAACAAGAGTTTAAATCCAATAAAGCATCATTTTTTGGAAACAATGTTTACACATTGGCTCATATTTAAAAATTCGATTCAGAACTTCACAACATCGATTAACAGCATCTGTCACAAAATGATTCGATAGGTTACAGACAATATATAATAACAAGTTTTACAGAAACCCAGAAGCATATTTTCATATCCAAAACTGAGATAAGTAGTTTTGAATTAATAACACGTTGCTTCATTGGATTGACACGATAGCATTTTCATCCACTGGTGCTGATTCCGCCGGAGGAGATCTCTTCGTCAAAGTCTTGGGTACGTCAAAGTCATCTTGCACACAACGCTGCTGGGGATGGGACAACAGCTGGCACATGTGACGAAAAAGGACACGGGTTAATCCTTGACCACTCTCATATATGTAGCCCTCATATTCACTAACATGTTCGAGGGCCTCCACAAGGGTATCATATACTTTCTGAGGACAATTATCAGGTCCTGGCTTGTCATGGAGGTAAACAACATCCAATGTGAAGAGTTTCTGAGTCGTTGGGAGCTTATATTGAGGCGATACCGATGATCTACAGTAGAGTAAGATCTGAATGACAGTATAAATTGTGTCAAAATTTGCAAGAATACGCAACTAAAAGCAGGACAAAAATCATGTAAGATCATATGCTCATTTTCCCATAATACACTGTAAAGAAAAAATGGGAGCTATACCAATCAATTCTTCGTATCTTTAGGGATTGTTTAATTAGACTGTTGGAGACCTGTAGTTGGCTTTTGAGCCTCCAACAGAAATTTGAGTTCGTTGGTGGTGCCGTTCCAATCCAATCAATTACAGTCAATTTTGGGTTGTTGGTAAAAGCTTCAAATAAAAGCTTTACACCCGTCCTTCAGTTCAAAGAGATCCTTGACTGCATTGAACTTGTTTTCTCCTCTCTTGCATAATTGAAAAAGGTTGTTAGATTTTCTCACTCTACAACATAAAGCAATATCATGACAAGAAAGTCATGCCTTAGGGATCCATTAAAGTATAACTTTTGTAATTCTTCCAATTTGAATATGGGTATTGAATATTAATTGATTCTGATTTGTGGTTATGATGAATTATGGGCTGAAAAACAGTTTCTCAGGATGGAAAGTCATTCCACTCGTGATTTATTGTCTGCATATTAGAAGAGTGCGTTTGTTAAGATATAATATTTGGGATAAATGTCGTAATCTGTTCACTACAATAAGATTATTCTGTCCTTTTTTCTTTTTCTTTTTTGCCTTATCTTTTAATGTTTATTTTGTTACAATGCCAACCAGGGCCTTTCAAGTAACAGTTTTCATATTTCTAACTTAACTTGAGCACCACCATATCCGAAGACACACTACATATTACCTACTGCATGTCCACACTGCAGCAATTTTTTTTCCCTACTTCAACATTTGGACAATTGTACTTCTAAAATAGGAAAAGAACGATACTCAACAAAGTTGTGCATTGTGTAACGATCCAATCTCTATACCAAGTCATTATATCATACGTGTAGTGTCTAATTGGTACCAAAATTCAACTTAATTCTCTTATTAGACAAAAATCTTGAGTTTGTATCCTGAAGGACGAAATATAAAGCCATAAGGGGTAAGTGGGCAGATGCCAACCTGGAACGGACGATACGTATAATATAATGGCTTGGACTGTCTAATTGGTATCAGGATTCAACTTAACTCTCTCGTTAGGTAGTTGTCTTGGATTTGAATCCTGGAAAACGCGATATAAAGTCGTGAGAGAGTAAGTGGAGATATGTCAATCCAGAGCAGCAGTACGTATAATATTACAGCTTGAGCTGTCCAATTGGTACCGAAATTTAACTTAAGTCTTTCATTAGGCAAAGGTCTTGGATTCGATTATTGGGGGACGCTATATAAAATCATGAGAGGGTAAACGGGCAGATGTCAACCCAAAGCGATATAACAGCTTAGGCATAAAGGCTGGGTCGTTACAAAAAAATGCGCGCTTTTTATAACGACCCAACCTCTTTGCTCAAATTGTTAACTTACATAATGTCCGCTCTAGGAGAGCCTAATCCCATCTTACCCCTCAAGGATTTCTATCGCGTCCCCAAAATTCGAACCCTTGACCTTTCCTTTAAGAATGAATTGGGCTCTCCCAGAGCGGACAGTACGTAAGTTAACGGCTTGGACATAGAGACGGAGTCGTTACATATTAAGTTACTACAATTAGAGTTAGACAAGTAGGGCTAAAAGGAAATATTCCAAAGCACCATGCAATGAACTAGCCAACAAAATAGCATTAGCTTTGTCATTACAAAATCTTCCCAACATAAGAACACAAAATTGTTAAAAAAACGCTGATGCAGTCTAATAGGATTATGTAAAGAATGCACTATAGTGAACTGATTACTCACCACTCGGAAGATCCGACTTTGTGCGCGAGATTTTTTAGCTTCATGTGCTGCTACTCTGAGTAGTTGAGAGAGATCTGCATGACTGGAAGATGAATCTACAGAGATTCCTTGCAATGCAGCAGTTGCAGAGTCAACTTCACTGCTGAACTCTTTCCGGAGCTTCACAATATCAAAAGAAGCAAATGGAGAAATCAGCTTTATCTGCGTCGATGGTACTTAAACACAATTGAAAATTAGAGGATACCAAGAAATTAAATGACCAATTTGTTAAAAGTGAACTAGATACATATTGTTGATCTGGGATTCGACATGCCTTGCACGCTGCTTCAAAAACTGAAAACGCTAAACAGTAAGTTCAGCCACCTCATCCGTGGAGAGCGTGACATATCCCTTCCAACATAATGTGCAACACACCCACCAGGAAATTAAAAAAAAAAAGACATAACAGTCTCATCCAGTTACAGATAGAGTGATAATCTTTTGAACTTAAAGTTACCAAAGAAAATTCCTGTAAACCATGCTTAAACTCTAGTACCTTGTCTTGCAGGTGAAATTCTACGGTGCATTACCATTTGAGAATCAATTTTCGAGAAAAATGCAATCAGAGCTCAATCGAGTCAAGACTTTTAGCAAAACAATAAAGAATCTGAGAAGGAAACAAAAGGACATGAGAGGAAGAGAAACAACTCTTTTTCTAGACGTTCACACGCAGAAGTTGAAAAACATTTATATCAAGTTTGGTACAGGGTATTGATACTGCAAGAGTGAAGTACAAAGTACGAGATTTTAGCTTTATTTCTTTTTGCAATACCAGCCGGTCCAGTATCTTCCGACCCTACTTACCTAAAGATCGAGGAATCAACAGATTGAGGAGTAAGCAAGCTTTGAACATTATACCTTGTTGTATACAGAAAATGAGATGAATGTGGCGGGTCTCCCTGATAATCAGCCAAAGAAATCTACAGACTTGTAGAACTAAGGTACCAATGGAGTTTTTAAAATCAGACTAAAAGAGCATGTGACCCGGTTTAACCCAACCTTATTGGGTGGTTTAGTGGTCAAGGGTACCAACTGTTAACTCAAAACTCCGGGAATCAAACCCTCTACTCATCGTATCCTGACCCTCGGGTTCCCAAATCCAGTTACAATAAGCTCAGAGAAAGGTAGTGCAAATATTTATGATACCAAATGTATCAATTCATATGTATATTGATTTCTAGTACTAATTAAATATAAATGGGATTGAAGGGAAACAAGAAACTACCCAGGAAAATGTTTTAGTAAGGGCGGCGAAGGCAAAGCGATGATCGGGGTTAATGGTGAGCTTAGCGTTGATAAATAGAAGTATGGCCTGCTTTATGGACTCCAGTCTCGTGAAGGGTCGACCATTAGGTCCCGCCGCCACCTTCATCTCCACCATTGTTTCTGGGCCGACGTCGATGCAGAACAGTATGTCCTCACTAAGCAATCGGGCCGGTGGCAGCGTATATCCGACAGCGCCAGGCCCCGGCAGCGACGGTGGAATCCCTAATCGCGCTGGAGAGCTTTGCCCTTCTGTTCCTCTTCCTTCCATTCGTTTGCCGTTGATTTGTGAAAGTAGGAAAAATATGGAGTAAAAAAATTAATTAATCTTCGAACTTTGCACCTTGTCACGTTATAATCACTCAACTTTGATATTTCCCCGTATGCTCATTGAACTTACAATCGGTTGCCTCCATCCATCACCAAACACACATCCGTTTGGAAGGCGTCCCAAGTGACTTAACGGAGTCCGATGTGATAGTGAACGACGTTTGAATAAGGCTATGTAAGAGTTTTCTTTCTAAAAAGTCTCATGGCCTTCAATTGAACGAACCCTACCTCGTTTCCAAAACCAAATCGACCCCTTGAACGAACTCTAATCTCCCAACTCCCATCGTGATTGCAAAAATTGAGGTGGGATCCAACCCAGAAATTGAAGTTGGAAGGAGCAATATTGTTGGATTGCCACTTGAAGTGAATTGGAAACCGCTTGATTCTTTATGGAAGCACGGAATAGTTGCATTGCGTTTTCACTTGGTTTAACTTCATTCAATGTTATTTATTTTTTTACTTTTTGCATTTTTTAACAATGGCAGATCACGGGAAGCTCAAATCGGACATTTCAGTAGTCGAAACTTTTGCCCGCAGTGCTTTTGATGCTCGCTTCGCTAAGGTAAACTCCATTTTTTTCACCCATTCCTTTAACAGTTTTGAGCAATTTTTACAAATCTTACCCACCTCACGAGTTAACTGTTCAAGTATGGAAAACGAAAAGCGAAGTGAAGTATATGAAACCGATTCTGACCTTGAGGAGCGTGGAAGATGGTCGTCAATGCGTAGAAGTTTGTGACTATTCAATTTTCATTTAATTGTGTTTACTGTCTTAATTTTGGTCTACTTACTTCTCTTGTTTTGCTGGTGTTCCAGTGCTGTAATCTCCTTGTTTCATAAGGAAGATAACTGTATTTGTTGTTGTATATGGGATGTAAAACTGGGCAGCTATGGATACAATGAAGGACAAGGCACATGTGGCCAAAGACACAACTTCAGATATGATGCACTATGCACGTGATCGAACTCAACAAAACAAGGACCAAACTGGCAACTATCCCTCAGAGAAAACTGAGGAAAATATGCAACAAACTAATGAACAAATTAAGAGTATGGCGAAAGGAGCTACTGAGGTTGTGAAGCACACTTTTGGCATGGGTGAAACTGATGAGGATCCATACAATAAGAGGGATTATTAATTAGTTTTTGTGTTTATTTTTGGGCATATTTTTGAGGCTCGTGGTCCTACTTTTGGATACTAATAAACATATAATAAGAATGTCTCAAATCTGTTATGAATGTCATCAAGTTCAATTACGTTACTCTTGTAATTGAGTTTGTACTGAAATCTTAGGGTAATTAGCCCTTGTTTTGTTTGGATTAGAATTAAGTTTTTAATGAATTTCGAATAAAGTTGGAGAAATCTGTAGGTGAAGAGTTAATAAAGTTGTGACAAAAAAAAAAAGTAAAAATAACCGAGATGCAAGGGAAAAACTTTAAAATTGAATATTGAATACAATTTTGATGAGATTTGTACGTGCGAACTTGATTGTGCGTGATGGTGGTGAAGAACAATACCAATGATTGAGGGAAACTCTATGCTCAGTCCCCCTCCTCCTCTCATGTTGGATTTTATGTCAGTAGTAGACACATTCACCTTGACATGTAAATGGAAATGAAACTAAAAATTTAAAGAAACTAAAGATCAGTATTTGTAATAATATTCTATACTGGAATTCAACATTAACAATAAGTAGGACTATTAAAATTTAGACATGAGTACCAGAACACCAACAAGTTCTTCTTCCATTTTTCATTCAACAATATACAAATTTAATTTCAACTTCACACCAAGATAATGACAGATAAGTTCAACAATATATAATAACAAAATTTCATTCAATGGTACATTTGATCAAGTTCAACAATAAACCAAATTAATTTCAACTTCACACCATTCAACTTGATGCGAAACCGGGAACGGGATACGCGTGGAAATCTCGAAATTAATTTGAAAACGTCGAGAAAGCCCAAATTCAAGTTGTAGACGGTAGAATCTCGACCCGCAACTTATTGAACCAAGCAATCAAATAAAAACGAAGTTTGAATGATCACTTGATTACAAAACAAACGAACTTCGATTTGCAAACACCACAAAGTGTACATAATCCTTTGATAATTAATTATTCTACCTGTTTGCATTTGGAAAAGTAGCTGATGGGCTGGATCCTACCTCAACTTTTGCAATCCCAACTCCTGTACACCAAATTGGACACTCCAATTTCTCAAAACTGTTGAAGAAATTGGTGAAAAAAAATGGAGCCTACCCCGACGAAGCAAGCAGTAAAAGCACTGTCAGCAAAAGTTCTGGCAAATGAAATGTCCGATTTGAGCTTCTCGTGATCCCCCATTGTTAAAATGAAAAAAAAATTAAATGAAATTAAACCAAGTGAAAACGCCACGCAACGATTCCGTGCTTCCATAAAAATCAGACGGTTTCCAATTCATTTCAAGTGGTAATCCAACAATATTGCTCATTCCGACCTCAATTTCTCGGTTGGATCCCACCTCAATTTCTGCAATTGCGACGGGTTTCGAAGATTAGGTTTGTTCGGAGGGTCAATTTGGTTTTGGGAAGTAGGTAAGTTCGTTCAATTGAAGGACTTAAGGGATTTTCAGAAAGACAACTCTTACGTGGCCTTATTCAGACGTCGTCCACTGCCACATCGGACTCCGTGAAATCACCTGGAACGACTTCCCAACAAGTGTGTGTTTGGCGATGGATGGAGGCATCCGGTTGTAAGTTCAGTGACCATGTTGGAGAATATTAAAGTTGAGTGACTATAGCATGGCAACGTACAAAATTAGTGATTAATGAAACTTCTTACTCAAAAATATGGCAAGTAATAATGTGAGGTGAAATATAGACAGGTGTGATTAATCTTTAATTATTTATTAGTGAGAATGTTTGAACTACATTCTTTAACGTTTATTTTTCTCAAAATTAATTTTTAACAACATAATGTTTAAGTAAAATAATTTTATACGTAAATTTAAATTTTTTATTTTTTAATCAAAATATTTTTTTTTCTTTGAAAAAGTCATTTTTTCACAAATTTATTCTAAAAAAATGAGGATCAAACGAGAACTAAATTTATGAATTTAACTTTCTTATATGGCTGAAATCTTCAATAAAAACATTAAAATTATATGCAACATTCGATTGAATTCGATAGAAATGTTACATAATTTAACTGTTTTGCTTTTGGAATTTAACTTAAGTCATGAAAAATTACTTATAATTTAATATCTACACTAAGAGTAAAGAAAAAAAATTGTTTTTCTTGTTTTGAGGAAAATAAAAATCTACTCTTCTCAAAGAAAAAGTTTTCCTTAAAGACAAGGAAAATTAGACA
Source organism: Fraxinus dipetala (assembly GCA_902829195.1). NCBI lineage: Eukaryota > Viridiplantae > Streptophyta > Magnoliopsida > Lamiales > Oleaceae > Fraxinus > Fraxinus dipetala. The sequence goes on from CADEPD010047609.1 coordinate 13,180, forward strand.
TATTTTCAAAAGTTAAAAAATATTTTCAATTGAAAGAAATGTCAATCAAACACTCCAAAGTAGTAATTTAGGTGAAAAACTAATATTTTCCATGAAAAATAAATGGAATCAAACACGCCATAAGAACATCTCCAATAGATTCTCTATTTTTAAAGAACATATTCTATTATTTGGAGATCATTTATAAATTTAGAGAGTTAAAATTTTGAAGTACTCCAACAAGCACTTTATATTTAACACTTAATTTTACTACTCCCAAAAAATATTTATTATTTTTGTTTATTTTTTATTTTAACTACTTTTTTTAGATTATTTTATTATTTTTCTACATTGAAAATTGAA
>CADEPD010047644.1:0-10470 GCA_902829195.1 Fraxinus dipetala
TGAGTTATGGGATGTTTGCTATGTCTCCATCATTCACAGAACGCAGTTTTATCTGCTATTCAAGGGGGACCCTTCTGACCAGATATACATGGAAGTCGAGCTTAGGCGCTTAGCATGGCTGCAGCAGCACCTAGAGGAGGTCGGAAATGCAAGTCCAGCTCATATGGGAAATGAGCCCACAATCTCATTATCTTCAAGGTCCTTTCTTCTCCTCTAAACAAAAATGCTTTTTATTTATTTATTATTATTTTTCGTTCTTGATCTTAAATGTTGAACAATCTGTTTTAACAAGTAGTTTGATATGTTAATCAGTCTTAAAGCATTGAAGAGGGAAAGAGAGTTTCTTGCAAAGAGGTTGACTACGCGTTTGTCAGTGGAGGAAAGAGATGAACTATACCTAAAATGGGAAGTTCCATTGGAAGGAAAACAAAGGAAGATGCAGTTCATAAATAAACTCTGGACCAATCCTCATGATGAAAAGCATATACAAGAGAGTGCTGACATAGTTGCAAAGCTTGTGGGATTAAGTCAAGGTGGAAATATGTCGAAAGAAATGTTTGAACTTAACTTTGTGCTTCCATCTGATAAGAGGCCATGGTTTGTGGGATGGAACCAGATATCAGATATGCTTCACTTGTGAGAAATTACAATTCTTTTTGTAAGTAACTTGTTACGATTTCATGTTCCTTGTACGTATATGTTTTTCGAATGCTCCTGATTTCAGAGTCTCCCTTGGTTGTTTCATTATTATGACGTGACTGATTGTACAAGCTGGTCGGAAGTATATGGATCATTTAACTTGTCAATTTTTCAAATAAGAAAGTTTTACTTTGAATGATCTGTTTTCAGTTTGTAGCTTTCAGGAGAAGGCGGTACAGTTACTCCATATGGAGGCAAATATTTATCATTAACTTATGTTTGCGAGGAATGGATATTACTGGCAGCATTAGAAAGAACTTGTTCATTAATGTCTAGTCATGTCCATTATTGTGTACTAAATTTGCACTTCATGTTGAAGATCTTCTGTGTAAGAGAAGTATCCATTATTTCTGATGCATAAGTTAACCTTGGTATAGTTACTCTGCTTGGTGTAAGAGAAGTTAACCTTAGTATTATTTTTGTTCGATTCAGATTAACTGGGAAAACTTCGTTCATTAATTTTGTGAAAGAAAAAGAAAAGTGCACTAATTGCAATTACCAAAGAGAGTGATCAAGTCCAGTTTGTTTACCAGCGGATACAGACATCATTAGCACCAAGGAAATAGGCCATATTCCCCACTTTTTGAAGCCTTGATGATGCAATTATGAAGGGTGCAATCAGAGGTTGGTTCAAGTTAATAAGGAGGAGGTCTTTCTCACTCAAGGTTAAGCATTTACTTTTCGAGATAAAGACCAACGTCTTGGGACTAATGTGGGGACTGTGAATGTCTCCATCAAATTGTTAAATCCGAAAATCGCGGACAGCGATGCAGCTGGTGCCTCCGCCGCCATGAAGGCGTAAAATAGGTTTCTTGAAATTTGATGGGAATTTCTTGGGGTTAACTGGAATACAGAGGATAATAGAGTGGCGGGATGATTGTAGAAAAAAATAACCCAGATGAATCCATTAAAACCGGAATTTGAATCTATACACTAGTTGGTGATGAAACAACAAATTTAGGGTTTTGTTTTGTAGCTTGAATTTGATTGCTCTCAAGTTTCATGTTACATAAGATGACTCTCTGTCGTCTTTTTTGAAGTGTAATTCGCCCTCATTAATTATAATAATAGAGGCAGATAAAGTAAAAACATAGTTTTTTGACTAATCAACCTGCAAGGTTGAACTCTTGTAACGAGATCTTATTTCACATTAAATTCAGACACATCAATTTCAATCTTAACTAAATAGATTAAAAGTCGACACGAGAAAAAAGCGTGCTAAGTGCTTGTGTATCAACATTGCACATTTGCACTGCTAGAACCTTAAAGTACGTGATATGCACATGCAGGAAGAGAACCAGACGTAGTTCACCATTTTAATGATTACCATGACGGTAAGAATTCACCGATTAATTTAATGAAAAACACAATAAACATGAAAATTGTTTTCTTGATTTACCACTGTTGGATTAATTGGAAAAGTAACTCTTTTGTAATTTTCTTCATCCATATAATATTTTAGTTGTTAGTAATTAGTAATTACACTATTAATCTTAATATTTTGAGCAATTAGTCTAATCATACGTGGTTTACGTCTCTTCACTCCATTATAGGGGTATCTTTCCATAAATAAAAATACTTGTCTTTATTTGGCCTCCAAAGGTTGCTGAATCAGATGGCCCAGGTTGGTACTTTAGTACAAAAAGCTACCAACTTTGTTGAGTTTAAACCATTTACTTATAAGTAATAAACAAATCTTAAAATAAATATATATTTGAAAGTAATTTTATCTTATTGTTAAAATAAAAAATAAGAATCTTTTTTAACTTATAAGTAAAGAAAATAACCTATAGAGTGAAAATTGACGAAGTTTGGAATCTGAATATAGTAAGGATGGCACGTTATATATTGAAATGCTTGAGTGGTTTTTGATATTTGAGCGAGAAATGTGAATTATCCGTGTCACCTTGCAATGTTGTACGAGCACTTTCATATGTAATGTCACGTCATACTCGATGTTAAATGATTCATTAATTCATTTTCGAAGGTACCAAATGTCAATCTTATCCATTATGTCAAGTAGAACAAATATAAATTATTATAAAATATTGCATCAAATAGTTATAGAGTATTGTCACTTTTTTTGGTCTAGAAATTTCAACATTAACCCTTAATTTTATAAAATAAAATATTTAGCCCTTTTTTGGGCTCCATTTTAATGAGTTTTTTTAAAAAAAATTATTTCGGAATAGTATTTTTTTGAGAATGCGTGGTTAAAAAATAAAGAAAGTTTTGAATTTATATGCAATATTATTTTATTAAAAAATGTGTGGTTGAAGAGAAGAAAGAAAAAAATACATTAAAATTAAAATAGAACCCAAGGCTTATTAAATTTTCTTTTTGCAAGTGAGGTATCCCAAACTATTAGTGCCCCATGCGTTCAACTCCATCCTCTTCCAGGTCCCTAGCTAGTGTACCATTTCCTTGTAATTTCTATATTCCCTTATGTTATTCAAAACAAAAAGTCGATTCTCGACAGGACAATACATGTAAAGAAGAAAAAAATATTAAAATCTTGTACATTATATTTATAACGTATCAAACACGCTTTAAAAGTACCCATGTAAATATGGAGATCATGATGCTATAAAATAATAGCAAAAATCTTGGACGGACTCTGTCGAAAGTATTTATTGAAAGTAAGGATGAAAGATATCAAATGACAAAAAGGGAAGGAAGGAAAAAAAAAAAAAAGCTGCCTATTATTGAATGAAATGCAAAAGAAATGCCATAAACGAAGGTCCAAAAGAATAAACTGATCCTGCAAAAGCGAGCATATATAGTTTACTTGGAAAACATGCTCAAGTCATACCTTTCTTCATGCCTTTTGCAACTTTCTTGGCTACTAAGTTCAGAACATGCTAGCTTATATAAATCTATTCTTCACAAAATTCTATTCGTCTTGTATCGTTAACTCATAAATTCACCAATGGATGCTTCCTTGAGTTATTCTGACCGTGGTTCAGGGCCAAGGACAAGGCTACTTGGTCGAGAAAGGCCGATACATGCAGTTCTAGGAGGAGGAAAAGGTACTACCCCATGGTTTGTTGTTTGACCAAAAGTGTTTTTTGACCTTTATAAACACCCAGAGACAAGTATCCAAACGTACTCTAATACTATGTATCAAACATGATCTAAAAGTTACAAAGGAATTAGATTTTTTCTTGCTTGTTTTTATTTGTCACAATCGATTATGAATTGAATTTGCAGTTGCTGATGTGCTGTTATGGAGAGACACAAGAGTTTCTGCTGCAATTCTATTTGGAAGTGCAGCAATATGGTTTCTTTTTGAGGTTGCGGAATACAACTTTGTGACTCTATTTTGTCACATTTTCATCACTACAATGCTAGTTATCTTCATTTGGTCAGCAGGGGCAGAATTTTTCAAATGGTAAGGCAATCCAATAATTAAAAATAGGAAAATCATTAAGGTTATACTAAATTGGACAATCTAGTAAATCCCAATAAAATACTTTGTATTAAACAGTATTTTACTGTCCAAAATTTCAAATTATTACACAACCATCGGTTTAGTAAAAATTTGGGCATGTTCACTGGATAGCACTGCAAAAGACAACATTCAAAATTATTAGTTTTCTTTTTCTTTAATCTTGTCGAGTATCGTAGAGTCTAATCTATCAATGCAGCAACCCAACGGGTGGCGGTGGGGTTGGAGTTGGGGGTGGATGTCTGGTTAACATGGTATATTTCTCATTTACTATTGAAGTTTCTTGAAATATATCTTTTTTTAACCATCTCCAAATCTTCATGTCAAAGATTTAAGCCGAATAAACTCATCTATAAGTTTTTGCAGTTATAGACAAGACAAACATATTTTTATAAGATTATTAGCATGTTTTGCTAAGCTTAAAGTTCAATTGTAAGTAAGTTTAATGACCAGTAAATAAGTAGTTTATTGATCAAGATTAAAAATAAATGGCTTCTTTTTACACGTTGATAACAATGTAAGAGTTACATTTAAAAAAAGTAACTTACTTCTACTTAAAAGTAAGAAAAAAATAAATTATCTTCAACACGTTATTTCAAAAGCACCTTCGTCAAATATGCTCATATCTTCAACAAACATGTAATCTAAACTCAACTTTTTTCAAAGGACTTTCATATGTACAACTTTTGTAAATGGATGACAACGAAATTTGAACTTAGACCTCCATCTTCTCTAATATCACAATGAACCATCTTATCGTCAAGTTATTCGATTAAAGATGAACTTATTTATTTAAATTACGGCTTCAAACGATTTGTTGGTTTATTTCAGGAAACCACCCAGCATTCCCAAAACCATCTTACAAGAGTCTGCAACCAGAGATGTTGCTTCAACCTTTCACAAAAAAATTAACTACTTCTTATCAGAGCTTCTCTATGTTGCGAGTGGAAATGATCCAAAACGATTCTTTCTGGTATGCAAATTAAGTAATATTTTCCTCCAAAACAAAAACAACTTCCTTAAGAGTTCCATAGATTCTCCTTAACTTATCCTAATTATAATCACGTTTTCACTTTGTTTTTACAGACAATTGTTTCTCTTTGGATAATCTCAGTTATTGGAAGCTCTGTCAGCACCTTAAATCTTCTGTTTTTCGGTAAGTAAAGATCGGCCAAAACTGGGATTAGATTTTAGGGTATGCTAAAATTTAAAATTCGCTACACATGGAGGACTTTTGGGGTGGACTAAATCTTTACGCACCAGTTTTATGAAGTTAAAAAAAAATGACTTTTGGGGCCAGATTTATAAAGTTACTTATTTTGAAAAATAGTTGGATTTGTTACTTTTTCATTGCATTCGAGTAAAAGAGTTAATTTGAAAATAACCTTATCGTTAAAATTAGCTCATGTTTGGCTAATGTTTATAAATTATTTATACTCCAGCAAATCATTCACACATTTCATGAGAGTCAGTAGTACTACCTGCTTATCAACCATAAACACGTCCCAAAATACAATAAGTAACTTACTTATTTTCAACTTTGACAAATACAAAAGTATTTTATTGCTTGTGCCGAATCTCGCATAAATGTTGGCCTCCTCTTCTTGCATATGTATGTCAAGGACTTCTCTGTTTGGAAATCCTTCCGTTTCTGTACGAGAAATACGAGGATGAAGTGGATGATCTTGCAAGTAAAATTAACAGACGGATGAAAGGACGTTACCAGAAGTTTGAGGTTGAAGTTCTTGGAAAAATTCCGCGAGGACCGGTGAAAGAGAAAAAAATCAAATAAAACACCGTCAAGATGATTTCAGACAATTTTAATTCTGTTGTTGGATTTATTTATCACTACTAGATGAAATTTGTGTAAAAATTTAAGCAATATATGAATTATTTTATCTGTTTTACATTGGCTTCACAAGTGTGTTTTGTATTATAGTGGTTCACATTCGATGTGAGAGCTCTATAGGTATATCTACTTGCTCATGTACATTTTTCCCTCGCGAAGAAGAAGATTACAAGATTTTCCTCGCACTTTCTGTCTTTATCTCGTTCAAAAAATAGGCTCCCTTAGAGATTCTTTTATACACAGTAGAAAACTAGAGTGACATAATATAGAAATATGAAGGTTTAGTGTACTCAAATAAATTAGGTTGACATATTATTAATAGGATAAATGAATAATATAACAAATGCACTACTTCATAAATGATCGCTTCGTAAGTTCATGGACTTGAGAATGGACGTAGTAATCTAAATTGAAACTCTACGGAGGCCATCTATTTTTGTGGTCGCCTCGTCAAATTATATCTCGATGCATGTCAAATTAGATCGGGAAGATTTCAACTTTGACAAATAACAAATGTATTTTAGTACTTGTTTAGTTAAAAGTGAACTTTCTAAGCATAGCGACAACTTTTCTCGACTGACTTTTTCTTCCCTCTTTTCCTGCTTGCGTAATTTAGCTTGCCTTCTTGCATATGCACACCAAAGACTTCTCTGTTTAGAAATTCTTGCTTTCCTGTATGAGAAATGCGAGGAAGAAGTGATTGATCTTAAGAAATTTTTTTGTGTACGTAGTCGAGATGATAAGTGAACAACAGTTTAACAAATGCACCTCTTTAGAAACAAGATTTCGTAAAGTACTTGGACTTCAGAATAGAAATAATATTGTAATCTAAATCATTACCCGGCGAATAACCAACTTGAAATGAATCAATGATGAGATAAAAAAAGAAAAAATCACATGCCATTGACTACTTTTCATTTGATTTGGAGATTTTGAGTCATTGAACATGTAAAACACTCATAATTTGATATCAAAATTTGAATGAAATGCTGTAAAGTGATGGTTATTAGTTATTACATTGAAAACTATGAATCAAGTAAACAGTTTTGCCCTTAGGGGCCTCATCAACAACTTTAGTTACTTTTTTCCCTCTTAAATTAAATAAAACTAAAGTCGTTTTCACTCGACTTTCAGCCATTTGGTCACTCGTCTTATTTTGTTTTAACTTAATCGGCGACTATAGGAATAACATCTTATTTGTTACAAGTTTTTCATCTCCTAATTGGTTGGTGATTAATATTTTCATAGAGGTCACGAGTTCGACTATTGGCACCTCCCTATCTCCCTCCCACTAAAAATGAAAATAATAACATTTGTTATGATTTCAATGGCGCGTCCTACGTGAATGACGACTTGTGTTTCATTTTTCGAAAGCAGCATTTGGCAAACGCGACTTTTACATGTAAAACGCATTTTGATGAAGCAGTATGCAAATTTAGCATTTTGACAGTGATTAGTTCGTGAATTTAAAAATAGTAATGAATGTGAAACTTGAGAAACTGAACATTTGACGAAGCATCGAGTCTAGTACGAAACGTCTTTTAAACGAAAAACTTGAAATATGGAGACGAATATACTGAACTTCCATAAGTGCAAGTTACCTTTAAAATAAACAAAAGAAACTTGTAGCAAAAGAAATGAAAAGTATTTGATAAATCTAACGCAGACAAATGTTATACTGTCAATTAGAGTGTTGAAGGAAAGTATAGGTTCATGGACCCCACTCACTTTGATCACATATACTTAAATCTTAGACTTCATCACATGATGATAACTATTTTTAACCTATTTGCTTGAAAAACCCTACTTATTGCCAACGTGTAATAAGTTCGAGACCCACTCCAAAATTTAACTGGACACTTGTCTTCTCGACGGTAAATTGACTTAACAATTACGTTATATGAAAGATATATTACGAGGCCAATTTTTAACTAAGAGTTGTGAGGAACCATTTGCATATGCAGTAAGTGAATCACTATAAATTTGTGTGTGTTTTGCTTATATTTTGATTATTGTTTTAAGATTTAATTCATAAGAATAGCTTCAAATAATTGTTGAATGGTATCAAGGAGGAAGAGTGGATGCAAAGGTTCGAGTAAAAAATCTTGGCAAGACATCTTGATTCACCATAGCACGTCAAGAATAAGAGAAGATATATTTATTGGGATTTGCATAGAGATGGCAGCAGGGCGGGTTCGGGATGGGGCGGGGGAGTCTCCCGTTTTTTTTTTCAAAAATTTTCAATTAATTAATTTTTTTTGTAGTTAATTTTATTTTTTTATTCTTTATGGGGTGGGGCATCTCCGCCGCGCCGTGCCCAGAGACCCGACGGTGATTCTCGCCAATCTGTCGGGACGGGTTTTTTTCGCCCCATTTGAGGTGAGGTGAGGTGGGGTGGGACGAGTTTTTTTTTTTTAGTCATCGCTAAACAATAATAACTAGTGGTGACTCAGGTAATTCATAAATTGCCATTGACTTGGGAAGAACGACCTTTTGTAATCCACTTGTCGGTCATCTATATGTTGGCTTGAATCTTGCTTCGTTGTAGTTGGTTTCTCCGTTAACTATTGGACTAACATTGGTGATCCCATGGTGTTGACCAGTACATACTCAAGGTGGGTGAGGGTGCTGCTGCACAATGCATTTCTGGTTTCACTGCTATAGACATTCCTCCACCTCGCGGACCTTTTTGGTACTTTTTCTTAATTTCAAGTTGATTATGCCAACTTTTTGTTTTCTGTTGCATTACATGTGGTGGCAAATTGAATGGCATTAATGTGATATGCAGGATCTTGGGAGATGTTTTCCTGGGTCGCTACCACACCGGGTTTGATTATGGCAAACTGAGAGTCGGATTCGCTGAAGCAGCTTGAATGACCCCTTCTCTCACCCCTTCCATTCCTTTTTTTTATATATGTTGAAGTCATGCCCCTGTTTATCAATGAGCAAGATGGTTGTTGTTTAGACTGTTAATTTCAAGTTGTTGGCCTTCGACTGAAGAAGGATTTGTAAATATTTGCTCAGTATTATAGTATGAACGTAGCACGATGGGGTTTGAAGTGGTTTAATTGAGGATTAAAAGGATAAATCTGATTTCTTGGCCGATAATGTACTGTTGTTTAATATCATCAAAAACATGTCTTGAGGGTCAACATCACCAGCAGATCCAGCACTCGTAGAGCACCAGCGGCCACTCGTGCTGGATCCACCGTAATGTTCTTTTTACCTTGCTCACCTCTCATCCTAGATCCGCACATTGGATTATATTAAAACAAATGATAAGCCTCTAGTTCTTACCTGACGCATCCAAAAATAAATCAGGACATCAAATTCTAGGTAAAACAAATTGAATCTCAGTTAAAGACATCACCCGGTGCATCTGTTAAATAAGACATCAAAGCACATGCGTCATTATTTCATTATCTACTGTCAATTGCTTCGGGTTTGGCATTGATATCTACCTTGCCCAAGTTATTCTATTCGAACTAGTACAATTAGTTCAACTTAGTGAAAATCGTCAAATAATTAATATAATGGATGCTATAAAATATTTACGAAATAACAGTTAGTAGTTCTTGCATCAAACATGCAGGGGCGGCTCAAGCAAGTTGGAGACTTCAGACGAAAAATTTTCGAGGTGCCTTTTCAAGAACAATGTTAGATTTTGTACGAATACAATTATTGAGAACTAATATCATATCCACATTGGGCAGGGTATCAATTCTATACAATTAATACTTGTATGCACATTAATATAATGCCAGTTCATTTTTTTTTTTTTTAAAAAAAAACACTAACAATAACGAAAAGTATTACTAATTTTTCCTTCAGATACGAGGAAGATCGGTGCGAGTCTAAACGGAAAGGGAGGAAAGTTGTCAATCTGTGGTGCAAGAACACTTACAGAAGATTGATAGTAGTACTTCACACTTCTCTACCAATAACTATTGGGTATCCCTTGCCTTTTGAGATGCAAAATTATTGATCAATCATTATAGCGTTTCAAGTTTATCCAATATATATCGTGCTCAATGGGCACTATAGCTAATTCATTCAAATCTTTCTTGGGACATAACTGATCTCAACTATGGCTTTATCCAGTTCAATTTAAAAAAAAAAAAAATACTCTTCCACATAATTGCATTGGGATCTTATAAGCGCCTAATTTTCTTTAAGCAAGTCATTAGTAACATAATCGTTTGGGTTTAGATAACATGATAACTTCTCCAAAATGAAATTTCATTCAAATTCCAAATGCCTAATCCACTTTCATTGAACACTTAAATTTATCCGTTGAAAGTAAGCTATAAAAGCAAGAAAACAACAAGCTCACAAAACGGGAAAAAAAAAAAAAAAAGTTGTCCCTTACATAGCCTTCTTGCTATCAAAATGAGAAAATCACCGATCCAATGATTGTAATTGGCTTCGAAGGCTCTGGTTTTCCTCGAGCAAATGATCGTATTCCATAAGAAAT
>CADEPD010047656.1:0-11232 GCA_902829195.1 Fraxinus dipetala
AATCAAAATTGTGAGTTGTCATTTTTACGAATCAATCAAAAAAGGCACAAAATTACAGTTAAGCCATACAAAGTAGTCTTAGGGTCGCATATAATATACACAATTCTAGATTTAATAAAATTCTTGATTTTAGATCAAGTGATTGTTCAAATGGGTAAGTTCTAGGTATTCTAATGCAATTTAACGATTCAATAAGTAGGTGTGCCAATAAAAACGTTTCACACACAGTATATCACAAAGATAATAAGCTTACTTTATCAAACGAATGGTTTAACCACATAACAATTAAAAGACATGTAATCCCTAATTTCTAGTACAAGCAATGGTTACTACACACGATAATCTCAATCATATTGTCATCCCACATTATGACGCTCTATTACTGAAATTTAAACGAGATGAGTAAATTTACCAGAATGGACTACGTCTGAAGGTCCGTAAATATCGAGAGATGCGAATTTGCTGATTTAGGGCCACCATTATTCATCTTAAAGTTTCAGCAAATATACCAACGCAATTGACCAATGATCACAAGCCAAATTTCCAAGGGCAAAACTATCCAAAATCCACCATATAACTTGAAATACGAAAATAACGATATCAATACGTTCATAATGATAAAATGAACAACCCGTCTGAAGGAAGCTCCTTTAGAAATGTAGCCACGCACCATCGTCATCAACAATCGCCACCTCAATGCACCATACAAAGAGGAGTGCCTCTGTCAAATAAGTCTAGGTTTGGCCTCCGTTCGTCCGGTCGGTGACTAATTTGGCCGGATTTGGCGTTTTAAGTTCATTTAGTTTTGAAGAAACTCGATCTGGATGATTTTTTTAATCGAATTTTGATTTGAAAAATTGTACCAAGGCTTTGATACTAGAATTGAAAAGTTGTACCAACCGATCAACACCACCAATGAACAACCCAAAACACACTTACAACTATAACCCACATCGATTTCTTTTGGATTACCCACTTAGGACACAAAATTAAAATTATTGTAGCCACACAGGCGGTAGCCACAAAGGGTGAGAAAGAATGAGGAGAAAAACAAGCGGCAAAGAAAGCACAAATCAAAGAGGCAAAGCTAGATCATCTCACAAGCAATATGACAATAACGTATCTCGATACAATGAAAAGGCTACCAATATATAATAGTTAGAGTAGGCTTTTAGCTTTTAGGTTAAGTAATGGGTTAAGCCCAAAAGGAATCAATAGGTAATCAATAAGTGGGTTAAGTACCAAAAGCCATCCAAGGAGTTGGGGGTTGGGCCACGAGCAGCTCTAATTGAATAGACTATTTCCAATGTTCCGGAATAGTTATAGGCTCGAGTTGTTCCATTTGAGGTAAATCATTTGGTTGATACTGACTGAATAATAATGATCTAACATCATTGTCCTGTGAGGTCATTTGACAACAATTTGCCTAATAGTAAATAAATGTAATTGCATCAAATTAGATGCTGAGTTGCAGAATTGAGAGCCACGTTGAACACAATTATTGAATATTAACTTAAGATTTATTTCATTTAATTTTACTACTTATTTAGTAGTGGTTTTAACTTGAGGTAAATACGATATGATTTGGATGATTCATAACAAAATTTTAATTCAAATCACTTAAAACAGTTTGAAAATTTTTCAAACAAAATCTAGCCATTTCATTCTTACAAAAATTCATTTTTTCAAAATTCATTTTCAATCACATATTCTTCAATAAAATAATATTACACGTAAACCAAAACTTTTCCTTATTTTCTAACTACATATTTTTCATCAAATCACTATTTTAAATGCATTTTCCACTCAATAATGTGCATCAAGCAGGGACTAAAACATATATCTTAGTATCATTTCCAATATTATAAAGTAAAGTTTCACACTTCAAATCATTACAATGCAACAAAATGATAGAAATAATTTAGTTCTAACCTATTAGTCAATGCTAATTGGAGCAACATTTCCTTGTAACACATAATTCATTATTTATATAAAGATAAGACTAGCAAATGTATTAATTATGTATAATTAAAAAGTACAAAGCAACTAAAAATAGAAAATGAATCAAAGATCAAATACGATAACACCTTCAACAACTTTCTATGAATAATCTAATGTTTATACCTCATCGAAATATTGACGAATCACTATAGATTCTTTATTACTATGCAACCAATTCGTAGTACAAATTATCGTCTCAACCATCTTTACACTCAACGAACTATTGAAGGAATCGAAAATTTAACCACTAGTAGAGAATGCTAACTCAAAAGTAATTGTGGACATTTTAATGGGTGACACATGTAATCCACTAAATCTTTCTTCTCAGCTTGAGCTTCCCTTATAAGTCTAGCTTTAAAACTTGAGGGAATGAGTTTGGAAATACCCCAAGCAATTAGTGAAGGACCTGGACTTCCAAGTTCAGTAGCATCCTTAGATGGAGATAATGATGGAGTTATCATTTTCTTATAGCATTCATATAACCTGTGAAGTGTATTTTTAACTTTCTTTAACATATTTGCAATTTGTACATCATAAATAAGTTCAAACTCGACTGTAAATAATTTCAACTTGCACCAAATATTCAAACCCAACTTGCATATATTGCACAGCTCCACATGGATCGTGAATAAGGAAATTGTTGTAAAACAAGCCAATTTATAATAACCCGGTGATAAAACTTATACAACTTGTTATAAATATTAAAGCCAATAAAATATGACATGAAGAAAAGAATCACACAATGATACAAGATTTAACGAGAAAACCCTAATTCGAGAAATAATCATGAGTAAATACGGAGAATTCACTATAATCAATATTAAAGGAGTACACAAAAGTATCTCACAAGACTCTCACATATTCTTAAATATGCGAGTCTTTCTCTCTCTATAATCTAGATCATCTCACTTTTATGTTCTCTCAATGATATACAATGTTTTGCTATGTTATAATTGAAAGCATGGATGTGGATTCAAAAAATTGATTTTTTCATATGAAAGTAACTAATAGATATTTTCAACAGTGTATGATTCATTAAAATTTGATAACTTTGAAAAATCGAAGATTTTTGAAGAGTTTTACTACTTTTATGTTAATCCTGGAAAAAACCTTTTTAACTCAAGGAACTAGTGTTCTTCCATTTGCGCTACTTCAAAAAAACCTCTAAAGCTCAAAGTACGGGTGTAGGTTTGGAAACCGTTTCTTCCATTCGAAAGTAAAATGAAAGAGTTTTTCAACGGTGTATGGTTTGTTAAAATATGAAAAACGTCAAAAAATCTGTGAGTTTTTAAGATTTACATGACTGTTGTGATGTTTTGGGGAAAACCCTTATAACTCAATCACGGATTCAATATCAAAAAACCATTTTTTCCTGTGAAAGTAAACTAGCCGAGCTTCAAATGGTGTATGGTTCGTCAAAATATTAAAATTTCGAAAATTGGAGATTTTTTAGAATTTTTACGACGTTTAAAAAAAACCTTTATACTTCAAAGTAAGGGTTTAGTATCGGAAAATCATTTTTTTTTTCCATATGCAAGTAATCTAATAGACTTTTACTTTTTAAAAATCACTTATTTTTGAAGATTTGCCCAGACGTTCAAAACAATTTAATGTCATTGTGGAAGAAATGCACAATAGTGTGTGATGAGTAATGGGACCACATTAACCCATGTTCATTAGTGACTAAAATATATATTTTAATTTAAATCAAAGTCGACAATCAATTTTAATCACATATTTCATAAATTTTACAACTTTTCAAGTTTCAACCATACATTTTATCATTTTTTTATCAAAATATACTAAAATCTGATTTTAATCCCTGTCAAATACCTGTCTAAACTTTTAAATTTTAATTATAAGTCTGATTTTAATCCCATACTAAAGTTTTAAATTGTAACTATAAATGGAAATAAATGATGAAAGTTATTGGACTTTTCCCCTGGATTAGTTGCGCAAAACTAAACCCTCACATTTTTGGATCAGAATTCATAAGCGGTGTGCGGGTGCTGGGGCCGCCCTTTAACCTCGCTAACTGACTGGAAGGAAATCGGTGAAAATAGGAGATGCGGTCAAAACTGAAGAAGCCAACTCTATACATATGTATATACACGTATATAAATAGAAAATAACATGAAACAAAGGCATTTGCGTAAGCAAGAATCGATTGTAGTTGTAAATCTTGAATCTTTGCTTCTCCTGCAAATTCTTTTCCTCTCTTCTCTTATCCTCTCTGTTCGACTTTCTTGTATAGTTTTTGTTCAGTTACCAAAAGGGTAGAAAATAACATGAAACAAAGGCATTTGCGTAAGCAAGAATCGATTGTAGTTGTAAATCTTGAATCTTTGCTTCTCCTGCAAATGTTCTTTTCCTTTCTTCTCTTATCCTCTCTGTTCAACTTTTTTGTATATTAAAGATTAGTTTTTGTTCAGGGCAAAAAAATAAAAATAAAAATAAAATATTTTCTACATACTGGTATTCTTTTACCATTTTTATAATAAAATAAGTAGTAGTCTAATAGAGATCAGATTTTGATCAGTTATAAACGATTCTTGTGATTTTTGACCCACATCTCGATTTCACATCAACAAAACAAACAAGCAGTGTGTGTGTGTATATATTCCTTGAGAAAGACGAGGAGGATAGATAAAATGTCGGGATGGGGGAGATTAAGAGACATAGCATTGAAGGCATCGAAGAAAGGTACCCAGCACCAGTTGCAGTTGCAGAAGCGGGGTTTTGTGAATTGCATTCACGTGGGCTCTTATGTCAAACGGAGGGAATCTTTGATTGGAGTGCAGGAGAGGTACAAGTGGAACCGCGGTGGCGCTGGCGATGAGTATCAAACTCGGAAAATTAAGGCTGAGGCAAATTGCCCACGTTGCTCCAAGCAAATGGATCTACTCTTTACAAACCGGCCCCATCTCCTAAATCCGCCCTCTTCCAATCCCGATTCCTCTTTTGATTATATCGATGCAACTTCTAATACCACCACTGCAAATACGAATGATAACAGTAATAATAGTAACTCAAAAGGTGGAGGTGGAGGTAATGCTTTCCAAGCGTTGAATCTGTGCCCCAGTTGTAAGACGGCTTATTACTTTAGGCCATACAAAATGTCACCTCTTCAGGGAAGTTTCATTGAGATTGGGACTGTCAAAAGCAAGAATTCAAATTCGGAAAAGAAATTGGCGGAAGCTGAAGATTATGGGAGGAGGATTCGAGCTTCATTTTGGGAGACCTTGAAGTCATATGGCAGTGAGCCACCAGAGAACTGGCCTCCTCCTCCACCTCCATCTGGAAATGGGCTGGCGGTGCATACACCACCTGGACCTCCTTTTGCCCCTGGTGTCAATCTAATAAGGGCATCAGATAATGGGGGCAATGGTGGTGGTAATAATGGAGAGAAAAGCAGCTGGGGTGGGTCTAAACTAGGTAAAAATTTACCCACGCCAAAGGAGATCTGCAAGGAACTTGACAAGTTTGTCATCGGCCAGGAACGTGCTAAAAAGGTCCTCACTTTGTTGCTTCAATATGTACATTCATTCATTGGTTATGCATACAACTCTATTGCATGCACAGCCAAAATATATACTCATTTATGCTCAAAAGTCATAACTAAACTGGAAAAATGGTAATCGCCATCCTAATACCAGAACCATGCTAATTTAGTGTTAGTTTGTCTAGAGATTATTTGAAGTGAAAAAGGTTTTTTTTGGAGAAAGTACAAAAAATAATTGGTTCACGCGCAAAATTATTTTATTTGTTATGATGTGCAGTTGAAATGAGTTTGAGGAAAAATGATTTCCAAATAAGTTGTGCCAAACAAACACTTAGATTTATGCAATGTCACAAATGGTGATTGTGTTAAATTTTGTTCAGGTTATTGAAATCTGTTTTATATTATTACAAGATGCTCAACTGCACATTTTAATTAATATATTTCTGGAAGTTTTATTCATCAGTCATTTGCAGTTAGGCTGATGCATATTTTACCATTTAATACTTTATTTCTTTTTATCTTGCTCTTTGATTGTTTAAAGCATTCTGTTTTGCTTAATTATCTTTATAGCATTTCCCTGCAAATTTTCTGCAGATATTTCTACCCCAATTAACCTTTTTTACCTCATATTTTCATGGTTGATGTTTACAGGTGCTTTCAGTGGCTGTTTATAACCACTACAAAAGGATATATAATACGTCCTTGCAGAAAGGGTTAGTGATATATTATATATATCTGTTCATTCATATATGGGCCTAGTAGGCACAAGGCCAACAATGATGTGTTTTTACCCCATGCCACATTTTTCACAAGAGAATGTCTACTGGTGGCCTTTTATGCCTTGTTTATGCTTTGAAATTCTGTAAGTCAATACTAGGTCAGAAGCTGAATCAGTTAGAGTAGATGATGACGACAATGTAGAATTGGAAAAGAGCAATGTGCTTTTAATGGGCCCTACTGGCTCAGGTATACCTCACCTGTGTCTTCCATTGAAATTGTTTTGGCTTAACTATTTATACTAGATGCATGATATCAAGCGACATAACCTTTTCATCTTAAATAAGTTTTGACAACGTAGGCTGTTTCCGCTGAACAGGTAAAACACTGCTCGCGAAAACCCTTGCTCGTTTTGTGAATGTGCCTTTTGTGATTGCAGATGCAACAGCTTTGACACAGGCAAGTGCTTAAATCTTTTTTTTATTTATTTTTGGCTGTAAGAATAAACATTTATGTACCCTTACAAGTATATGAAAACATTCCTTTAGTTTACATGTTAAGTTTCGTTCGATTAAATTGTTTATTCATCTCAACAATACCGTAGATTTGACTCCATGTCCTCACACAATTGCAATTGCAAAGATGCATTTTATTGCATGAAATTTTAGCCTTCTAAGGTAACAGAGAAATTTAAGTTTAGTGGCTTGAGTGGAAATTTTGATACCTTTCCCCTTCTGATTTTACAGTTCTTATCTTCTGGTTTTGTACCTTTTTCCAACGTCATCAATAAATCTTAAAAAAACATAGCTATTTTGCAGGCTGGTTACGTTGGTGAAGATGTTGAATCAATATTGCACAAATTGCTCGCGGTATTAATCTATTTTTCTTTATATTTGGCATAGGTTGCACAAATTCAAGTTGTTACTTGTAAAATTTATGTCTAGGGTTGTTATACAAGCAATGGCAAACCTTGTTAATTTACCAAGCTTGGCTTTTATGCCTAAGCTTCACTGTTTCAAGAAGACAACAACATTCTGAAAATCTTCCTTTTTTTCATGCTGTATATGTAACAATTAGTATGTGACAGTGAACGGGATTCTTTAGTTTTGGTTTTAGGAATAGAAAAACTGCACTACAGAAATTTAATTTCGAGCATTTTGCTGTTTTACCATGTTAACGTCAAATGTTATCTCATCTGATGCTGAAGATATTATGGATCTTGTATGGTTTTGTGTTGACTTTACTTGATCATGATAAAACTAGTGTCCAGTAACCTTTCATTTTACCAACTCAAGTTGGTAAAATTAGTCATGTTCTTAGAGATGGTTTTTACATGTTTATGTGTTTCGTTAGTGTATTTATATTAGGCTTTGCCTGCTAATCCTCATGTGTTATCCATTGTGCTTCATTTTGCAAATTTTCTATGCATATACATTTATCGAGGAAACTGGCTGACCTTTCAAATTTGGGATGAAGGTTGCTGAGTTTAATGTACAAGCTGCACAGCAAGGGGTGGTTTACATTGATGAAGTTGATAAGATAATAAAGAAGGTTCTTTTCTTTCTCAATTTCCTTATAGGAGCTTCTTCTTTATATGAATATGGTTCCATATTCCAATCAACCTTCCTGTATTGTTTGTGTTTTATTCAAGGCTGAGAGCTTAAACATCAGCAGAGATGTTTCTGGTGAAGGTGTTCAGCAGGCACTACTGAAAATGCTAGAAGGGACTGTGAGTAACAGTGGTCTTACTTGTTACAAATGATTGGCGATTATTTATTTAATTATTTGTTTCATGCATACACCCACATGAACAAGAATGTAGACAGAGCAGGCCATTCACGGAGGGCTAGGTGATCGGCTTGTAAAGAGCTCACTTGTTTTTGTTCATTTAACAAATGACCCTTCTTGAACATAACTATTGGGCTTGTTCAGCCAAAGATCCGAGCTTGAATATGAAGAAACTTGATCTGCTTGTATGTTTGAGCTAAATACAGGATGCACACGTAGAGTGGCTTTCTTAATTAATAGAGTGCTTCCTAATGCCATTTATATGCAACTACCAGATAAGAAAAAGTGGAGAACTATATGAAAAGCTGACTTGTTCAACTAGACCTTTTACATTTGTCTGCAGCTCTCTCTCTCTCTCTCTCTCCCCTCACAAAGCCTCCAAAAGCAAAGAAATATTCTAAGATGAATATGTGGAAGAAAAAATTAAAATAAACAAATGTTCCCTCTCACTAACAACTTAAATTTTTATATGAGGTGGTAGACAATGAAACAAGCGAATTTCTGTGTGAATTGATCTCTTTCACTATTTTTCTGTATTTATATACATCTGGATGAAAGGAAAAAAAAAAAAAATCTCCTAAATTAGGAGAGAATAAATCATCCTACCTAACTATGGAAATATTTAAATATGGTACATCAATTATCCTAAAATCAATTCCTAATCTCCTACAATCATTCTAATTTCTACACTCCCCTCAAGTTGGATGGTAAATGTTGACCATATCCAACTTGCAAATAAAATTATCAAAACTTTGTCTAAGGTGAAGATATCTGAAATTTGGTCATTTGTAGGAACGTAGGTCATACAAATTACGAATCACTCCATCTTCAACTTTTTCTCTGAAGAAAATTTCTGTCTACTTTTACATATTTGGTTCAATCATGTTGCAATGGATTTAGATAAATGTTGATAGATTCCTTGTTAACAGAGTATAGTTTGATTGGAAATTTTATAGTGACCTGTAATTCTTCGAAGAGTTTCTTTAACCACGATCCTTCACATATTTCTTGTGCAACAACTCTAAACTCGGCTTCTACACTGCTTCTTGCCGCTATATTTTGTTTCTTGCTTCTCCAAGTTATGAAGTTTTCCTATACAAAGATACAGTAGCCGGTAGTTGATCTTCTATCTTCTATGGAAGTAACCCAGTCTACATTTGTGAATACTTCTACTTCATTCCCTTCATTTTCTTGAAGAATATTCCATTTTCAGAGGAGCTTTTAAGATACCCGAGAATTCTATATACTACTTTCAAGGAATTTTCTTTGGTAAATGCATGCTTACCAAACTTACTGCGAATGCAATGTTAGGTCTAGTATGAGACACATAGATTAACCTCCCAACTAGTCATTGATATCTGCAACTTCCATTCCTAATAAATATCGCATTTGTCCTAGGTCTTTTACCTCGAATTCAGTCGTAAGGTGTTTCTTCAGTCTATAAGATGGGACATGGTAATATTCATTGAAAGTGTTGAAAAAGAAAGTTTTCAATGAAAAGGGGAAAAGGGTGGAGAGGAGGAAACAACACTTCAAATTGGTTTAAGAATATTTAGTAGGGAATTTCTCTATTGTCGTAAGGGCTGCTAGGTGAATATAGATGAGAAGCTAGGGTTGGCGCTACTTGATAAACCAGCTACCTAAGCTTGCTGGTATATGAGTATCTGTGAGGATTAACGCTGCTGATAGAACCTTGTAAACAATTTAATTGTTGCACATTAATTTTATAGAAGAATCGAATAGTACTTCCGTGATAGCTTCTTGTTGAGTTGCCATATTTGCCAATGACGATGAAAATTTAAGTAGGGCCTTTTCCTTTAGATCTATAAACGTTGGAATTTTTCCTCCTGAAATTTGTTTTTTCATCCATTCTGTAAAATAGAACTAGTCAATAAAAGCAGATACCTTGAAAGCCCAGATCTGGAATGTGTGTCCCACGTTAGTTAAGAAGACATTTTTGTCAAAAAGGAAGTGCATGTCCTTTGTAGATTATCTTTTAGTGTATTGTGCTAATTGTTTACTTCAGTTGCATTTTGCTTAGCATATTTAGGTGTATGTTAGTATGTTGTGTGAGAAATGGCTCTTCTGTATGAGCTCATCTATTATATTGTTGGAGCTAGTGTTAATAGAGTTCGGTCAAAGTTAGATATTGAAAATTCATTTCTTTGTTTTCTCAGGTCTGCAAGTACTCTTGGGACCCCAATTTTGTAATGTATATATTTATGAAATAATAAAACGCCATTTAGATCTCATTCTGAGACTAGTTAAATTTTTTTTATTTTCCTAACTACTTCACCTGTTTCCTTTATTATTTCCGTTGTTGCAAGAGATCTGCCACAGAACTTAAGCCTATCATTGTCACCTCTAGAAGCCCTTCCTACATTTCTTGCTACAATCCTAACCTTTTCCCCAGATGTTAAGGTTGCTGGCCAGATTTTACATCCCTGTTTCACCAAAAGTTTGCAAACAAACTGTTCTTTAGTACATCACTTTCTCAATTCCACATCCTAAACCCACCAAATCTAGCCTACTGGTGCTGCATTGGAGGGAAGCTATAAGTCTATAATTATTAATTTTTGAATTTTTAAAGTGCAATGTACTGTGCATCTAAACATGTCAATTTTTCAGTTGTTATATTGATTGTACATGGTCGTTTAAAATTGCATGTACTTGTTGGATTGTTTTTGTATATGTAAGACACTTGACATTTTGCACTTTCATGAAGTAAATCATGGTCCACTTTTCTATTTAAAGCGACAATTATTTTAGATTTTGATCAGCTTTAGTGATTGTTTGATGTAATCAGAAAATGCTTTTATTTCCAGATAGTAAATGTTCCAGAAAAGGGGGCAAGAAAGCACCCTCGGGGTGATCATATTCAGGTATTATAGTTCAATTGTCTGTTGTTCTTTGAAATTAGATGCTGTCATCTCCCCACTCTAGTCTTCATTTCCATTCTATCTCACTAATGTTGTATAGTGATAAACCTAGCACTGTGATCAATCAAAGTTATCATTTTTTTCTTGTAAAGGGAAAACTTAAAAATAAATGAACTTAAAATTCACTCCCTTGAGGAGTCTGCTTAGTAAGAATATTACCAATTAATAAATAAAATTAAGGCAATAGAAGGTAAACTTGAGAGGGAAAGATTGCATTAATCTTAAAATTTAAAACAATAATTTCTATTCTCTTTTACCTAGGGTTGTTTATATATATATATATAT
>CADEPD010047666.1:0-11534 GCA_902829195.1 Fraxinus dipetala
TTCTTGGTTTAATGACTTTCCTGATTGGTTGTAATACAGTATAGCAAAAGATGCTCTATTTCGCTTTTATTGTTATCTTTTCAAACCAAATAGTGAAGAATATGGCGGTGGTGATTATTTTGTTGATGGAGAATTCTCAAATTGGGGGAAAAAAAAAAGGAAGGCTTCGACTCATGTTGGGAAAAGTGGAAGTTCACATAACTAATCGTGAATTAAGTATGAGGCTTTTGAAAATCAGAAACAAATTGTTGAGACAACTATCTTTAAGAAATCCAAGAGAACAAAAGATGAATATCGGATTTGTCTGAATGCGTCAATTGATTGTGCTCGATTACTTCTAATATAAGGGCTTTCATTTCCTAGAAATGACGAATATGACGATTCAAGAAATTAAAAGAATTTTCTTGAACTATTGCAGTGGTTATGTGATCATAATAATGAGAATAAGGTTTCTTTGAAGAATGTTCACAAAAATCTTCAGTTAACATCACCTAAAATTCATAAGGATATTGTGAGTACTATTGCATTCAAAACTCTTGATGTTATTATGAAGGATATTGGTGATGGGTTGTTTTTCCATTCTTGTTGATGAATCACATGATGTTTCGGTGAAGGAGCAAATGTCAATTGTCTTATGTTATGTGAACAAGAAAGGATAAGTAATGGAATGTTTTATCGGTGTCGAACATGTGTCTAGTACCACAACTCTCTCACTTAAGGATGTTATTGATAACTTATTCTCTAGATTTAACTTAAATATATCTAATTTAAAAGGTCAATATTATGATGGGGCGAGTAATATGCGAGGTGAGTACAATGGTCTCAAAACTCTTATTTTAAAAGAGAATTCTAGTGCCTTCTATATTCATTGTTTTACTCATCAGCTGCAACTAGCTTTTGTAGCTGTAGTAAACAAGCATGCAAATATTGAAACATTATTTACTTTAGTGAATAAAGTGGTGAATGTTGTTGGAGGATCGGATAAGCGGTGCGATCTTCTTCGAGAGAAAAAGAGGCTTGAAGTTGTTGAATCATTAAATCTTGGTGAAATCTCAAGTGGAAATGACCTTAATCAAAAAATTACTCATAAGCAACATGGGGATACTCATTGGTGCTCTTATTATAGTTCATTACTTAACTTGATTCTCATGTTTTCTGTTATAGTTGATGTCATTGAAATAATTGTCACTGATAATGCTAGTTGTGGAAAGCAAGGTGAAGCGCATATTTTGTTGAGGTTTATGTTGACATTTGATTTTGTATTCGGTACATCTCATGAAAAATGTATTGAGTATTTTAGATGAATTGTCAAAATCATTACAAAAGAGAGATCAATATATTGACAATGCTATGAAATTAGTGAAAATATGTAAAGAGCGACTTCAAGAATCAAGGGACAATGAATGGTAATAATTTTTAAGAATGGTTCTTACTTTTTGCGAAAGGTATGACATTGATGTTTCCAACATGGGTAATATGTCTATAACTCTAGGTTCTTCACAGCATAGCACTCAAGAAAGAAAAATATGCATCATTTTCATGTGGATTTTTTCTATGATGTCATCGATATGCATATTCAAAGTTAAATGATCGTTTCTCCGAAGTAAATAGCGACTTACTTCTTTGTGTTGCATGCTTATGTCCGGATAATTCATTTCGTGCTTTCAACAATGACAAGTGAATTCAATCGTGTAAGAATTATCCCAATGATTTTAAACCAATAAAGATATTGGCACTTGAAGAGTGAATTCAAACATATATTATTGATATGCGCATTCACGAAAATTTTGAAGGGTTACGAGGCATTAATGGTCTTGCAGAAAAGTTGGTTGTAACGGAAAAAAAATGAAGTCTACCCATTAGTTTACAGGCTTGTAACATTGACGTTAATTCTTCCGATTGCTATCGCTACGATAGAGAGTATTTTATGCAATAAAGATTGTCAAGAATCGACTACGTAATTGAATAGAAGATCAATGATTAAGTGATAGTTTGGTTGCATATATTGAGAACGATGTACTCAACATATTGATAATAATGTAATTATATGACATTTTCAGATTATGAAAATACGTAGGTTACAGTTGTAGTAGTATATTAACTTATTTTCGTTAATAATATGTTTAAAAAAATTACATTTTAATATTTGACTCCACAATACAAAACGTTTGAGTTTGTCTATACCACTATACAACCTAATGCTTGAGGAAAGGGACACGCCATATAACCATATCATATTCTATCATAGAGAACACATCTAGCTACGGAAAAAAGGCAAATAAACATCAGGGATTGAAGATTCAAAGCACGGGATTCAAGATCAAGAACATGAGATTGATTTTCTATCAAACTTCTTGTATTCTTCTACTTTTAAAGTGATGTATCTTCAATTATTTTGTGTAATTTAAATAAAAGTATGATAGGCTAAATTATTCCTTGTATTGGATAAAGATGAAACAATTGGTCAACTACTTTAATTCAAAGACTAGTATTTTTAGTATATTTATGAGTTTTTATTAATCTTGTATGAATCTTTCATTATTTTATTGTTTGATCACCAATTAGATAACTAGTTGCTTATTATAGTATTGAAAGATTTACAATAAGTTAGAACATTGAAAGGAACACATGGCCTATAAATGTTAGGAATACCATGTATGTCGTGTGCAATCATCTATGTAATCGTGTGCTTAATGCATTACTTTATATATGAATTCGAAATAAGAATATGATCAGATCGTGCTTAAGATATATTTAATTTACCTTCAAAGAGATAGTTAGATAATAATGGATTATCGATTGTCATCAACACACAAATCACACTAAATTACAATAGTCAAGAATTGAAAATAGAAAAACAATAGGTGGAATCGAAAGTCCAATACATTCATCTCATATATTAATTGAAGCCAAAGAATTTACATAATCCATAGTTTTGTCTCAATCTTCATGAACGTGTTCAAAATCGTTTCACGACATGATGTATCTTTTACAATTTAAATTCAAATTGACAAAAGTTTATTTGGAAGTGCAAAGGCAAATCACATTTGTTTTAACCAGTTTTTGTCATGTCGAACCAACCCAAACTGATCTCTCTTTTTTTACTTTTTATCTTCAAAACACTAACTAATAATTAAAATAGAAAAACTAAAAAAGAAATCTAATTGCTATTTTGGAATGTCACTTGGCAAAGTATAATTGCATTTTGTGTGTTTGAGAGAGAGAGAGAGAGAGAGAGAACCATGAAGTTCATCCAAAATTATTGGCAAGGAACCAAAGATAATGGAGAAATTAAAGGAAGACCGCAATAAGAAAACCTCCCTCGGTGAACGCTGATTGCTGGAAATGCCCAAAAATTCTAACCACTTCTCTTATGTATAAGAATGTTCCCAACCCTTTTTAACACTAGAAATATCGCTTGCTAGAGATAGGAAAATTTCGAAAAATGGCTAGGCTAAATCTCTTGTTTTTTACACTAATATCATGCCTTTCAACACTGTCAATGGTCCATTCTGAGGACCCTTATTTGTTTTTCACATGGAACATTACTTATGGCAATCTCTCTCCCTTGGGAATACCTACACCAGTCATTCTCATTAATGGTCAATTTCCGGGGCCAGAAATCAACTGCACTTCAAACAATAACATTGTTATCAATGTGTTTAATCACCTCGATGAGCCATTTCTTTTCACCTGGAATGGGATTCAGCAGAGGAAGAATTCTTGGCAAGAAGGGACTCCGGGCACGACTTGTCCAATCCCACCTGGTGCAAATTTTACGTACCATTTCCAGGTCAAAGATCAGATAGGTAGCTACTTTTACTACCCCACCACCTCGATGCACCGTGGTGCAGGTGGCTATGGAATGCTCAAGGTCCATAGTCGGGATCTTATCCCCGTGCCATTCGATAGACCAGAGGCTGAATACGCTGTTTTAGCAGGTGATTGGTACAGAAAGGACCATGCTACCTTAAAGAGGTTGTTAGACAGCGGGAGGACTCTTGGTAGGCCGGACGGTGTTATCATCAATGGTAAGCAAGGGAAGGGGGATGGAACAGATACGCCTATGTTCACTATGATCCCTGGAAAGACTTACAGATACAGAATCTGTAATGTCGGGATGAAAAACTCCATCAATGTCAGAATTCAAGGCCACCCATTGAAACTGGTAGAGATTGAGGGGTCTCACACTGTTCAGAATGTGTATGATTCCCTTGATGTGCATTTGGGGCAGTGCTATTCATTCCTGGTGACTGCTAATCAAAAACCAAAGGACTATTACTTTGTGGTTTCTACACGGTTCACCAAAAACGTCCTCAGCACCACTGCCACCATCCGATACGAAGGTGGCAATGGGCCTGCCTCCTCTGCGTTGCCCGAGGCACCGGTTGGGTGGGCCTGGTCCCTCAATCAGTTCCGTTCCTTCCGCTGGAACCTGACAGCAAGTGCAGCCAGGCCTAATCCTCAGGGCTCCTACCACTATGGCCGGATTAACATTACACGCACAATCAAGTTGGTCAATTCAGTTGGCACCGCTGATGGCAAGCTTCGATATGCTGTCAATGGCGTATCGCACAAAGATCCTGAAACTCCATTGAAGCTGGCTGAATTCTTTGGAGTTGCAGAAAAAGTGTTCATATATGACACTATTGGGGATGAACCACCTGCAAAAACAAGTGATAAGATCACAGTTGCACCCATTGTGCTCAACGCCACTTTCCGCAACTTCGTTGAGATCATATTCGAGAATCATGAGAAGAGTGTCCAATCATGGCATTTGGCTGGATATTCCTTCTTCGCTGTAGCGTAAGCAAATTTCATTACAGTATTCAATTTCTTCAGATTAACCTCATCATATATGCATTTCTAAGTAGAAATTAATGTGAACATTTGCTACTACAGCGCACCAACTCCTGAAAATATGAGGCAACCTAAGGGCTCTTACATTAAAATTTCAAAATGAAAGAATTTTCATTTTCTTCCCATATGATACACTAGAGCCATATTTGATATGCAAAACTAGACAAGACTAGATAATACAATGACATGAATTAAGCTACTTTTTCTTCATAGTACTTCCAGTGTTGTCCAATCCACCTTATCACATGCACACGCATGAACATAAACCCTAACGCAATGCTTGGATGCAACAGGATTGAACCAGGCAGATGGACACCAGATAAGAGGAAGAACTACAATCTTTTGGATGCAATAAGTAGGAACACAATCCATGTATATCCAAAGAGCTGGGCAGCCATTATGACTACACTAGACAATGCTGGAATGTGGAGCTTAAGATCACCGACTCTTGAAAGGCAGTATCTGGGGCAGCAGCTATACATCAGTGTACTCTCCCCAGAGCGCTCTCTTCGTGATGAATACGACATTCC
The DNA here is from genome assembly GCA_902829195.1 of Fraxinus dipetala. Lineage (NCBI taxonomy): Eukaryota > Viridiplantae > Streptophyta > Magnoliopsida > Lamiales > Oleaceae > Fraxinus > Fraxinus dipetala. The sequence continues at coordinate 5,391 of CADEPD010047666.1, forward strand.
TGACAATATTCCGTTGTGCGGAATTGTCAAGGGTTTGCCTATGCCAAAACCCTACACTACATGATTCAGCTTTTGAAGTTGCGCAAAGTACTTACAGACTTAAAGTGAAAGCATTAACCTAGGACATATTCATGCCTGTTGGAGAAGGAAAGAGAGAGATTTAATAGCCACCTAACTTAAAAAGAGAGAGAAAAAGAGGAGGAAGAGAAGAAGATTATCTGCCAATGAGATTTTGCACAGCCACGGTTTTTGGTTAACGGTAGAATTTGTGTTTTTAGTTTTATGTAATTTATTTTCAAGTCCATTGAATCAAAACAAATACAAATGGTTTCAATGTGTAACGTGTGTGGTATATATGCTCCTATATCGTCTTAGTTGTACTAGTAAATGTAGTTGATGGAACATAAGAATAATTTGTGATTTACGAAATAAGGTAAAATAAGCATATGCACGATAAACAATTCGTAAACTTCAGATGGATTGTGAGAGAAAAAACAATCGACTTCAACTCAGAACCCAGTGAAAATTGTGGGATAACATATTTCCCACATTTTTTAAATTGTGGATTAAGTTATCTTGGAAATACTTGTTCAGCATATTCGTCAAGTGAATAGGCTAACTCGAATCCGTAATATATTATTCGACTTGGGGTTGTGTTACTTCCCAGTGAACAAGCTATCATGAACCTAATACCTCTACTCAATTGAGCGGAGTTACCTTGTTCAATATATTTCCTAAATGAGCAAACATACACGACCCTCAGTACCTCTCTACTAAACTAGGAATCACCTTCGTTAGCTCATATTCCAAGTGAATAAGCTTACTCCTCTTCAAGACCATAAATCTCAACTTTAGTACGTAATCTAATTCAAGAAAGTTCACAGATGTGAAGAGCTATAAAGTTTGACTAATTGAATGACACATTTCAACAAGATAAGCAAACATTCAAACTATCACAGTAGTTTATTGAAAACTTATAAACACTTTATACCTGGAATATTTTCCCTTTCAAGCTGAACTTCAGATAAGTGAATTCTCTGTATTTATTAGGGGCTATTGAACACAGTATCTTTCTATAGCCAAATAATTGTAATTTGCTCTATCTTGATAAGTAAGATAAGTATAATCAATGTAGAGAATTGGACAGGGGAATGACGCAACGAAGGACTGGGCAAGTGATGCACTGGATTTTACTCTCCTGTTTAAATATCATTACAGGAATTATGGTGCATTTGTATGCACATGTTATGGAAAATGAGAACTCAACAGATATTGCATCTCAACTACCTTTTTCTTCTTAATAACATAATGTTGCAGGATAAGCATATGGAAAGACCGTATCCGTTAACTAGGAACGGGCAGAGGAAACTTCGTCGTTCTGACCTAAAACTGTTTTCACCTCTGGAATGTTCAGCGATGAACCTACTTGGACTGTTGGCTCCAAAGTTGGAATGATAGGAGGTCTTCTCCTTGTAACTGTCATATTCAAACCCTTGGTCGTGTGAATTGTTGCTCCTGTAGTCATTTCAACCTGTAAAGTAGTTGTTATACATTAGAGAACTGTCATCTTTAAGGTAAATGAATCCAGAACCTTGGATCTCAAGAGTTAAATTAGAACTTTGGAGCCTAAATCATTTGAAGTCTTTACGTTCGATAGAACTAAGATAAAATACATAGAATACCCTTTTAATCATTGCAGAAACAAGAATGAGATGGGAAAAAATGAACCCCACCTATAAGTGAGAGTGCATGTTGAAGACAAGATTTATACGATTTACATGGACATCTCTAATAGATTGAAGTGACCACATAGCATCTTGTTGTCCGAAAGGATAATTGTAGGTATGATTGAAAAGTGTGTTTGATGCTCTTAATCGTGCTTATAAGCTTTATTTATATTTATAAATGAGCGAATATCTACTTAATTTAATGTAAATGTAGTCATAGTATGTAAAACCTGGACTTGGAAGTACTTGGAGCAACAGACTAAAAGTTGCAGGGGTGAATGCAATTTGGAAACCCCAGTCCACCCATTGGTTGTTTGCCACGGTTAGAGTGCAATTTGATGACCATGGTTTATCAACATGGCATGGGCTTTGCCCGACCCAACAAGAATTTTATGTTTATAATATACGTTTAATCAGTGGGTAATTTGGTCCTCTTGAAAGACAACATTCAAGGTGGTTTGGGTATATAAAGACATATTTTAGTTCAAATTAAAAGGGAGATAATAGAGGATCAAAGGAGAACATACAAGAGAATAGAGGACTTCTACAAGAAGAAGGTGAATTCTTGGTGCAAGATTTTCATCTTTTTTTCGTTTTTCTTTTTAAACCCAGTGGAGTATTTCAATGCCTTTTTGTATTTTTCTTCCTTTGTGATGTGTAACTAAACCATTAGTTGAGACGAACAATGTAACCTAAATTTGAATCTTTAATTTCATATCTCAAGATTTGCATAGTTAATTGATTTATGTGTTGATTTTACTTCTTTTGTTCGTGTTGGAATTACTTGACCATAATTCATGATTTGTGGGTTGTAACAAGTCAAGAGCTGAGTAATAAATTTAGACCATGTGATAAAATCAAACAATTGAGTAATAGATAGAGATATACTTTTATTATTGTTGCGGCATTGAGTTGAGTTTCTGATATGATTAAATGTGTTTAGTTGAGGTTTATTCTGATTAACATAAAGATATAGAAAATCGACTCAACAAGGTAGGATTGTTTTTAACTAGAGAGAGGTAAATTAATTTTATTAGTGAATTCGATCAAGTACAACTTCAGAAATAAAAATTGAAAGGCCAGATTTAGGGTAATAACTGCAGTAAATTATGAGTTTCAATGATTTAACCATCATATTTGATCATTTAATTGCTCTTATTTTCCTTAGTTAATATTAGTTTAATCAAAACTTTGCTGGATACATTGTTTTCGCAAATAAGAAGTACGGTTATTTAAATCGATATTTTGAAATTTAGTCTCCATGGAATGATAATCCGAACTCCTTAGGTCTACTTTACTACTTGCTTAATTGATATCGCACACTCACGATTATCACACAACAATGATTATTAATAAGGAATGACTTGAATAGGGTGTCTAGGGGAAGGAATTTTTTTTTTTTACTACAGCATTAGAAGTGCTACATTTAATCATATAGGACCATCTATGCATTGTAGTACTGAGTGTCAGATTTGGTCTTTTAAAAGATAAATGTCTATAAGATGATGATAGTGTAAAAGAGTATGCATGTATGAGTTTATTACAACAGATGAAATAAGATACAAAAATATATTCCAACAAGTGGAGGTGTCACACCAATTTTGAGCATGAATTAAAAAGAACGTTGACTTAGATTGATAGGGGCAAATCTCAACGGTGTAGATTTAAAGAAGCTCTCGCTTAGAAGAGCGATGTGATCCCGTAAAATAGTTTAAAAGAAGGAGAGGTAAATCCAGTAAAAGTAAAATGTCTTAATTTGGTAGCAAATATTTGATTTCATTGGATTGCTTTGGTAGATATAGACGTGGATTAATTGGAGTAGTGAAAAATAACTCATAGTTGACCTCAAATTAATCGAGAAAAAAGCTTAGGTTATTGCTGTTGAATTTGAGTAGTTGAGAATATTGTTAACTAATTAGTCATGAAAATAACATTAATCCCTTGTTTGGCCCCCATTATTTGAGATTTTAATTTTTGGAATTGTTTTTTTTTTAAGAATGGGTGATTAAAAAGAAGGAAAAGTTTTCTGTTTACGTGTAATATTATTATATTGGAGAAATGTGTGGTTCAAAAGAAGATAAAGAAAAATTTATTAAAATTTTAATGGGGGCCAAACGGGGGCCTAACATTAACCAGTTGCTTACAGGAGGTGCTCCAAGGGCCATTTGGAAGTCAAATCTACGAACAAGCATTGCCACTGCTCCGACTGTCTGAAAATTAGAAAATAACAGGTTGGCATTTCATGTAACAAATAGATAGCTATTTTCACCTGACCCAAACACATTTTCGATAAAATCAGAAACTTTCTGTCAATATTTTGGAGATCAGTAGAGTATATCAGCACTTGGACAAAGAATTATAAAAATTCCATCTAAAATATTTACCTCGAATGTAGCAAACATGTCTCCAATACATTTTCTTGGTCCTCCACCGAAAGGAAGGTATCTGTAACAGCAAGATTAATGTAGAGTACTTTGTGAGCTTATACAGCAATGGGGAGAAAATGATTGCCACAACACACAGCTATCAGAAGGAAAATAACATTAAGTAAACGGTAGTTGAGTCCTTGTGTTTTGGCAAGTTGCAAATCTGTTCCTAGAGTGTTTCAGACACTGTAACTGTAGGCTTATTATATTAAATGGGGTGCTCTACACTTTAGAGCAAATGGAATAGGGGAATTAACTATTATGAGCCAAATTTAAGGCTGTTTACTAGCAACTTGAATGCATACATCCACGTATGCAACAAAAATTACCAAAGAATATTTGATTCCAGATCAAAGATATACGTCAAGAACTAAAGCTGGAAGTGACTCTCAGCAGTTTTCGCAAAAGAGGATTTGATAATTCTTTTAACTAATGTTAGAACACCAGTAAGATTGCTAGTTTTTGGTTTATTCTGTAGTTGACTATGATCTCAAAGGACACATATAAATCACTGATATTAGATGTTTTAGTTATAACATTCACTATTTATGTGTATAACTTAATTTCTAGAAAACGAATGGATAATTTAAGTAAATTACAAGATATATTAAATCTTCCCTCTTAACGACTTTCTTACGAAGGTGGGGTACTTTACGTAATTGGTTGTATATTAGCTCATGCCTTAAAGATATCGTGTAATAGTTTCAAGTGAAACATTAGGAATTGAAGTTAGTATCCGTTTTTCCAGAAGTGAGGAGGGGAAATATTGAATTTAAGCTCTAGTAACTGGAAATTTAGAATATAAGACCTGAAATTCTGGTTTGTCTCATTTGGATTAGGTCCATCAAGAGGCCATCTTTCAGGATTGAATTTTTCAGGGTCTTCCCAATGGTTAGGACTTCGATGCAGATTCCACACAGAGATAAAAATATCTTCACCCCTGCCAAAACGAAAAAATAACTGTGAAGAGGTTTATTTATCTTATTACAAAGAAGCAAGAAAATAAGACAGCTATATCCAGCTACAACTTATCACTTGTCCATTGGATGGTTCAATTCCTTTTTAATCAGTTGCAGATGAATGTCACTTCCAAACAAGCTAATTATTCATCTTCTCAATTTAAATCTAATTAAAAAAAAAACAGTTACATCAGATAAGAGCCATCTCTAGATTAAGAAGTATAAGCTAACGATATATTCCCAATCAGGCAGCATTTATGCCCTCTAATTTCTGAGTAGGTCCAGTTTGAAGAGCCAGCTGTGGTATAACCTTGATGACTTGTGTCTTCCTGAATAACTTACGAAAAGTGACTATTACACTGAATAAGAAATTTTTCTTGTCCAAGAAACAAGTACGATTCTTGAATTCAAATTTCCTAATAATCGTCACACTGCCTAAACATTAACAGTTCATAGAATAAACACAAGATAATACCGAATTTTGCTATCTAAGCAGGGATTTGATAATGACTTTTTGATCAACCGAACCTTTTGGAAAGCCTAAACATTACTGATACTGCATTAAGAAGTAACCTTGAACCCTCGCCATCTTCTAATTATAATTCTTCCAGCATTTCTAGTGATTTTGGAAACCTGAGCAGAGGGTCCTTACCTTTATTAATCTATTTTGAACGTCAGTCAGTTAGGCAGCTCTTAAGGTTTTTATATTCGGTGGAAGGTAAATCCCTATTTTCTCCTAAACACAATGTCAAAGAAATCCACTGAATATTCCTTCTCCGTTTCCCACCTGACACAGCTCAACAAGCAGCCTACTTTATTAAATATTCGTCAGCGTCTTGCTAATCATATTTACTGGTCATTGTAAAAAATTTCAGCCATACCAGGCCAGTGGAGAAACAGATGAAAAATTTGCCACCTGACTTGAATCTTCACATGGCTGCTAAAGCATGTTAAGCTTCATATGGCCCAGAGGAAACCAAGAGACTCTCTCAAAGTTTCTGGCATGCATGGCATCCTTTAATCTATTTTATG
>CADEPD010047679.1:0-11023 GCA_902829195.1 Fraxinus dipetala
TTTTTATTTTCATATACATTACAATTATAATGAATAAATAATCAAAATTAAAAATACCAAATCAACCAACTCCCCACACCCAAGTCCATCTTTTTCAACAACCCCCTATGCCCACCTATCCCCACCTATCCCCAACCCCGTGCCCAAATCAAAACCAGAAAATTCATTGCATGTTACCATCGGCCACGTTAAATTTGTTTACAAATTCACCGTTCCCACCCTATGCGATGAGCATTCAAAAAGACCTTTAGTATCTGTATCTCTTTAAAAGTCCCAACTTAGGAGACGAAACGGAGAGATAGAATTTGTAACGAGTGGTTGCGCATCTCTTTTTGCCAATAATTTCAACTGTTCACAAAAAATCAACAGCCTTTTATGCTTCTAGTATTTGTATCTATTTTCTGATTGTTACTGTGCGTAGATATTGGGGAAAATTGTGGGTGATGGTGATGGAGGCTGACATATGAAGTGGTCATATGGGCTGTTTGTGTGGTTGCGACTTTGGGTTTAGGAAAAATATGGAGCAATGGCTGGAGAAGAGTAGAGATTGAGCGTGAATCTAGAATTGGGCAAAGAAGCGAGCGACGATTATGAAGTGGGCTGAGTATTGTGGTTGGCCAGTGAGGTGTGGTTTGATTGGCCAGTTATTGTGGTTGTAGCAGGTGGTGGGGGTGATCAGAGACGAATGTGTTGGATTGGGTAGTATGTGGAGTTTGAGGCAACGATGGGCTGGTGGCGATGACGACAGACAACTAGTGGCGGTGGAGACTAGAAGCTGATGGCGATGGCGACATGCACTTGGTGGCGGTGGTTTTAGGTAAAAGGCTAGATGAGAGTGGGGTAGAAGGGGATCAATTTTTTTATTTTTGATTTAATTACTAATATCATAAATATAATTGTATTTTGTAGGAAATGTGATTCAACTAAAATATCCCTTACCTTTGAAAGAGTTTTTTTTTGTTATTTTTAATATTTTCATAAATTTTGGACTCATTTGCCTTTTTAAAAAAGTTTATGAGTAAGATTGTAATTTATTTTTATTCTTTATTTTTTTATTTTTTGTTTTATTTATATATGAGGGTATATTGGTCATTTTACGTTAAAAATATGTAAAAATGACGTTTTCCGCAATAAACGTTGAAATATGGGTGAAAATGTCAAAAATGAAATATATGAACGTTTTGCATAATGACATTAAAAGGTATGGACGTTTTGTGCTATTTACCCTATTTGAATGTGAAAAACGTTCGTGAAATACTTTTCAAGAGGTAAAATGAAAAAACGAATTATATATGAAAAATTAAATAGAAAGTGAGAGTAAACCAATCATTTGTGACCCATCCAATCTCGTACCTAAAAAGGTCGCATTGTCACTTGTCCCCTCACTAGGGGAACACACTTATTCCACTCGGAATTATGCTAAATATACATTTAATTGTATTCATTCTATTGTATTTCAAAAAGAATTGGGTGAGAAAGTGTATGTTTCTTAAAACTGCCCAATCATATAATGATACATGGTACAATGTCAAAATTATCTAAATAATGATGTACATGTACTTTGATTGTTTCACTCGCCCCTTATTTGTTAGGGATGGCAAGTTGATGTGGACGAAGTAGGCGGCAAGACAGTTGAGGAGACGAATGTGTAATTGAGTTTGATTTAGCCACTATTTGGTATATATTTCTTAAAATTTGTTTTCAATCGCATTTTTCAGTAAAATAAATTTGTACGTAGACTCATAACTTTTTTCTACTTTTTAATTACAAATTCTTAAAAAAAAAAAATTCATTTTTCACAAAAATTTATTCTGAAAAACTGTACATCAAACAAGTCCTTAATCTTCTATCTAGTTTATTTTGGATTTAATAAAATATTAAAATTATTTTCTTTTCAACTAAACTTTTTGACTTTTTGGAATATCTATAAGTTGGAGACCCCCACTATTTATTTACCTAGATTAAAGTATTTTATGCTCATAATTACCTGTAATTTACATCTATGGCTTACCTAATCGTATAATTTTGCAGATTCCCAATTAGAGATGTCCACATCGTTTTAGGTGGAGAATTTAAGAACCCTTTATTTCTTATCAACCACCACAAAATAATACCTTTAAGAAACCCACTTTCTAGACGAATTTCATAAGATTCATAAAATTTTGACACACAGAGTTATGCATAATTTTATAAGAACGAAAAGCGTAATTACACTTTTATCCAACAAAAGTTTTATAGCGGAAAGTTCAATCCCACCTGAATTAGTGATGATCGACGCAGATGATGAATAACATTATTCAATTAGAATTGCTTAACTCAAACCCATATCTCAAAAAGAAAAATCAAATCAACTGGGAATACAATATTAAAAAGGGGTTTAAAAAAAAAAAAAAAAACTCAGAAAGGACAAATGACAAATATGCCCTCTCCCTACATTCCCTCGAAACAATTCCATAACCCGCAAAATAACGGAAGCGTAAACGGTAAGCGCTCAATTCTCTAGGAGTCAACTGTTCCTTGTCGGCCGTTAGTACGGTAACATTCAGAGTACCATTATCGTAAATCTAACCAAATTCCAGTCCACTTGGAGAAATTTTAATTCTTTATAGAGCACACAGTAATAAAGATGAAAATTAGGGTAAAAAAATGAAGTAATTTTCAAATTCTGTATTGCTTCTTCACTTTCTTTATGGTTAAGCAAACACAGCTTCATCAAAACCCTACTCCACTTTGTTCATCACAGAGTATTTACAAAGGTGAAGAAAAAGAAAAGAAAATCTAATCCAAAAGCTATACGATCGCCAAACAGCCACAGCAGCTTCGTAAAATTATCTTTCTAATTAAATTCTTAATTAACTTAACTCCACTAATTATCTCCCCGACTGTTCGAAAACTCGTCGGAGAGCGAGTTGAGGAGGTCCGGGAGTTCAAGCGACTCGCCACCGATTCGAAGAGCCTCCAGCACCTGTTCAAAGAGGAACACATGGCAGGGGATCCGGAGCACGCCTTTCTGCTCGTAGCCGTACTCTTGTGCCGATTTGTTGAGTAGCTTTACGAAGATCGGGTGATTCAAGAGCTCAGCGCTCACTACAAATCGTTCCATTTCCTCGCCGACGTAGACCGGCAGGTGACCCTGGGGCACTCCGCCGGACTTCTTTCGGAAAGATTCCAGTCGACGAGTCCTCGCCGCCCTGGATTGCGACCGCAAAAGACAATACTGCGAAGAATCAGCCACTCTAGATAGCCTTCTTATCAACTTCTTCATTTTTGTTGGAGAGAGAGAGAGAGAGAATGAGGCGTGATAGAGCGAGAGAGGAGAGTGGTATAAATATAAAATATAGGAGGTGAAGGAAAGGGTATTGGAAGGTACAGATAGGCGTACTTGGCAGGTACAATTATTGTTGTATTTATTATTTTTGTACGCTTTACAAAAATGTTTCTTTGATTAATTTATTAAAGTGGTCTTATTATAAAAAAATAAAACATTTTCTCTTTGAAATAATGATTAATTTGGAATTCATTGAGGAAATTTCAAAAATTCATTTTTTTTTTCAAAACTAATTTCCAACCACATATTATTTAATAAAATAATTTTACACGTAAATTAAAATTTTTTTCTTACTTTTTAACCACACATTCTCCCAAAATTACTATTCTAAAATGTATTTTTTCTCAAAATGGGACTCAAACAAGGACTTATTAAAAACTTTACAAAAAATGATTCTCTTTTAGTATTTGACGTGTCATTTTTTTAGCCTACGTCGGTTTACATAAAAATGAGGTTTTTAAAATAGATTTTGATAAAATATGTGATTGAAAAGTTATGATTTCGCTTTTATAATTGAACCAAATAAGGACTTAAAATCTTTTTATTTCACACTTACGAAAAAAAAAATTAAAATGTTTGTAACTCGACAACAACAATATGCAATCCCCTTGTTTGTTGGGGATTAAAATGAGATTTTTAGTAAAATTTGATAAAAATTATTGAAATTCGTGGTTAAAAAATTATGAATCATATGAAATATACAGTTAAAATTATTTATTAACTTAACGTAAATTAAAATTTGAATTTTAATCCTACCACCTAATGTATCCATAAAATAGTGATATAGCAATTACTTTAAAAAGGAAAAACTGATTAATCTTACCTAATAGTCAAAAGCTTCAATTGTTAGCAGTCTTGAAAAATTGCATAAACAACATAAAAATATTGACAAAATTTCTTTAGCAGTCTTCAAAAATTGCATTAACCATTAGAAAAATTGAGTAGGTGAAAAGACGACGACGCATCGAGTGAGACTAACCGAGAGAAGAAACAACAAGAAAGCGTTCAATATCAATTTAAAGAATTATTTATCTTTTGACTGTGTACGTAATTTTTTGAAAAGAAAAGGACTGCATAAATTAAATAATCGGCCTGCCATAATTTAAAAAAATGTATGCTTTTTTTTTTTTTACTGTAGAATTTCCCTAACCACAAGCCATGATTAAGCCAACAAATCGTACGTGATTTAGTGGATTGTGCCCTCTTGATTGAAATTTAAGAAAAGCAACACTTGTCCATTTACATGTAATTTTACATATGTTGCAACTAACAACCCAAAAGAGTCCAGGTTTCAAAATAAGGGATTGTTCCACAAAAAAATTGACAAAATATTATGAAATGTTTGATTGAAAAGTTAATGTAAATTGTGGGTCTCATAGAATATATGATTAAAATAAATTTTTGACTCTAAGCGGTAAATTCGAGAGTGGACTGTGGAATTAATTAATTAGGAATATAGAAGGTTAAGGTGGCACTTCTTAATTCATGCATACAACTATCTATAATAGGATGGGGTTATCGTAAGACTCGAATTAAACTATAAAAAAGTTGGTAACGTCACTCCATAGACATGTATGTAACGGGACCACGTAGAATTGAATGATGAGAAAATATTAGTAAGAGCCAAGTACTCCACTGGCCCTCTCCTCCTTTCGCACACCGTTCGTGGCTATATATTCAACCTAACCCAAAAATACGAAAAATAGATATATAATGTTCAAACCTAGACCCACCCTCCCTATTAGTCACATGATTTTGCTACTTGTACATTAAAAAATGTATATAATTGATTACATAATATAATGCGAAGGAAAAATATTGAATGGAAAAATTAATTGTATTTTAAACTGATATATGATAAAGTGTCGTGTGACGTTATGTAATTTATTATTTAAATTTTGATGTATATATAACAAGATCTTTAATAAAAAATTAACCACGTAGATTAAGTAATTTTAGCATTAACTAGAAAGAAAGGAGATTGGGATTGAGTATTAAAATAAAAAGGGCAAAATGAAAGGGACAAATGCTGAAAACGTTGAAGGCGTGATTGCCGGCCGCCTGCCCCCTTTTTCTCTTTGGCCTTTGGTTTTATCCGTATTCCATTTTAGTACTGCTAACGTTATCAATTTATTTAAACCCTTTGTCTACGTCCTACTTTCCGCCTTTTACCTATTTGTGGAAAATTAGATTTTTAATAAATTTTAATAAAAAATAAAATAGATGAATTATGTGATTGAAAAACTAAAAACAATTGTGGACTTTATAAAATGCGCGATTGATGAATTCAGAGAAAAAAAAAATGAATTTTAAAAATTGAGGTCAAACAAAGTCTTAATTTTCTCTCCTCTTTACACGCCATCTCTCACATACACATTTGTAGATAAAATTTTAAGATTCGACGCGAGCACTAATAAGAGAGGGACCGATTTAGTTCTTGACTTGTTTTTAACTTGTTGCATATTGATATTCGTGTTAATTTCAAACTTTGTTGTAGACTAAAAATTACGCTAGTATGGATGCAGATGTGACAGCCTATTGTAGATAAAAGTGACCTCACATATTCTCAAATTTGAGACGTAAATCATGTTTATAGTTGTAAAACTTACTCAATCGAACTTTCTACCCGATTATGTCCCAAGTTTTATAGCCATTATTTGAAAGAATGATGTTTTGAATAATGAATTTTTAAAGAATGTGCCGTTAAAAAGTAGAATAAAATTTTGGGTTTATATATAAAATATTTTATTATGTGAATTTGTGATTGAAAATGATTACGAAAATTAAAGAATTTTATTTTAAAGAAGACAGATATGGGATAAGATAGTTGATCTTATCATATAAAGAGAGGAAGGATATTGTTGTTTACCCTTTAAATTCTTTTACATATGGCTTTATGCTTTTAGAAAAAGTAAAATATAAATTATAATATTCTCTCTCTTTTTATCATATGTAAAATCAACTTGCTAGCAGCCAATTCCTAATCCTTTTCCACTTTACATTTCGATTTTCTCAAGATTTTATAAAAATTTACGATCGTTTGAAAATTTTATAAACTATATTCCGTACCAAAAAACAAACATGAATCTCGTTTCAAGGTCCTGTACGTAAATCAGCTAGAGTTTTCAAAAAGTTAACAGGTAACATTATTATTTTTATCATTTCTATTGCTTGTTTATACACATTTTCACACCCGAAATTGTTGAATTTTTACGATATGTCATTTGAAATGGAGACCATAGGACATGTGCTGACCAAATCACGAGCGATGTAGAAATGGTAACGACCATAAGTGGAATAAAAAATGATACAATGTATATCTTTCTTGACGTTTGATGTGTTGTAAAAAAGTGAGTGAAGAGAAAACTATAATTTTTTTGAACTGTCAAATGTGACAAATTGTGAAACTTGGTGTACACAAAAGACTACATCAAATAGAACTGAAGTGGAATTCACCCTAGGATTATCTCAAAATTATGTCCATTTGTCAGCCACATGCCCAAATCTCCAGCTCAAAAAGGGGTGAAATTGAATCTGAATTGGAAATTGATTTCAGATTTCTTCTTAACTCTCTCATGAAGTAAAGATTTTGAATTTGAATTTTGGAGGACACAATAGAGATTCATAAATGGTAAGATGGATAAAGACTCTCTCAAAATGGACATTGTATATGATATAACAGTTTGAACACAAAGAGTTAAATCGTTACATTAAATATGTAAGCATGTTTTGTGAGGTATCGTGCAACATATTTACTTGTCCAAAAATAATGTGACGGAGAAGCAAGAGTAGTTGTAGGGTTTTTTGGTAGGATTTCTACTTTTCGTAGAAAGCTTCCTCGTTGATTTCTATACTATTTAATTTACTTTATCGAAAACAGTGTGATGGAGAAGCAAAAGTAAGTAGTTGTAGGATTCATTTAACAGAACTCCTGCTTCTTCTTTTTAATTTTCATAAAAGAGTTTCCTAATGAAATTATTTTAAGTCATTTTTTTTCTAAAAACTCTTGTAGTCAGATAAAATATTCAAATTCATTCAAACAAGTTAAAAAATAATTTATTAGTTTCATAAATAACTCTTGATTTCTCAAAAGTCTTGTCAGACGAACCCATGATTATTTTTCGAAACATAAAGAGTAATGTTATTCATTATCACTGGTGTTTAACACCGGTATATGTGGCATCACTTGTGTCATTAAATTACAAATTCAATTAAATACAAGAATTTATGATTTATCTATTATGATTTATTACATGTTGACATCTAAATTGATATTCTAACATCACTGTTAGACGACAATGTCACGACATTATTCAAACATAGGTGCCCCATGCTTGTTAAATGTGATGATGATGAGTGCACATGCATCTTGATAAATGCGATGATCAGTGCACCCATCACAACCAGATTCAATGGGTGCCAATGTTCGCTAGTTTCAGTAAACCCAGCTGGATAATTGCACAGTCCACACGGCGGAGATTGCGTTCACTTTCATGCACATTAATTGGTCATCACGTACATGTCCAATTACTCATCCGAATCACATGATCGACCGTTTTATCGACGCTCGACCAATTTTTTTTATCCCTAGACGAAGCCATTGTTTGATGGTCATTATTTTCAAAAAACAATATTTTGAATAGTGATTTTTAGAAAGATGTGTAGTTAAAAAATATGGAAAAATTTTAAATTTATGTATATAGTATTTAATTGTGTGAATGTATGGTTGAATATGAGTATGTAAAAAAAGTTTGAAAATAATGTTTTGTCGAATATGTGCCAAATAGAGAACTCGTAAATCGTTTGTTTGGATCGTCCCAAATCAAAATATCGAGTTCGTGTAAACTCAATATGAATATGCCTTTGATTTAAGTTGTCAATCCGTCTAAACGTTATTTTTCTACATACTCATTTTTCACACAATCACATAATATTCTGCACGTAGATTCAAATTTTTTCCTACACATTTTTCGAAAAATCGCTATTCAAAACTCAATTTTCCTAAAATAATGATTGTCAAACATGGCTAAATTAATTTTTTTTTAATCTACCTCTAATGTATTAAATATTTATAATTTGATAGTGACAAAAGTTGACTCGCGATAGTTTCCCCTAACTTTAAACTAACTAATTTAGCATAGGTGTGAGAAATTTATTGATTTTTATTTTTGTAAATAAGCCTAGTGATAACTAGATAAAAAAAGAGGGTAGAACGTTTAATTAATACTCTTCAATGACACGATTTTCTTTCTTTACAATAATTGTAATTTATTTCGAATAATAAAGAACGTCTATTGAGTGCACGAAATTTTAATTTTACAAGGGCCAATGCCGTAACGTTTCGTATGATCCGTACGGTCCAAGTCGTACTGCAAAAGCACCGACCGGACCCTAAATAATTCCTATTTTAATTTTAATATTAATTAATTAAATAATATAATACTTTAAATGGGAAGAAAAGTGGGCCGCAGTGATGGACATGACATGGATATCCACCAGGTCTGGCCCAGTGTCGGCCCATCCGTTACACAACAGCCATAAAAGCAGCGTCTTTTTATTACATGGCAGCTAATGAAAGAAAAGATGCCTCTTTGTTTCTAGAAAAACTCTACAACTTGTAACTTGCCACTACGGCACTACCTTTTTGAGATTTATTTTTATCTTAAAATTAGGGTATTTATAAATTTCCCTTCAAGATTTGGAACAATTCTATCATTTAGAGAATATGACGGATGACGGATCCCTATTAGTTGCTTTATAATTAATTATGCTACGAATATCACGTTTTATTTGTTGGCCTATGTGAATTGTATTTAACAGCCTATAGCCGACCTGGATGAATGAATGGTTTATTAAGTTGGTGCGAACCATTTTATGTTTATATTACTCAGTGTGATCATAAGCTTCGTGGACGGTAAGCTAAGTTCACGGATTTGAGTTATGAAAATTACCTGTGGGGCTCGCTTTGTTCTTCTTTTGGTCGAATATCAACATTAATTTAATCAAGTTTTACACAAGACGTATAAAAGAAGTCGTTGAATTGGAACATTTTAATCAAAGAAAAGAAGTTTTTCTAGTAGTTTCAAGTGATGCTGATCGATTCCGTATGTGATAGCGTTTAACTGATTAGTGAGTCATTGAAAGAGATGGTTGGACACATCGGACCAAGTCCCACTCTAGTGTAAGAATGAGTCAATGATGGTGTAAATTATGTATTGGAAATATAAAAGAACGTTCAAGTAATAGTATAAAGAATGACTTCACATTTGTCCTGTGAATGAGGCTCCCTTTATATAGGCTTAAAAATGTGCTAATGTGACATGGGATAGGCGACCCTTGAACTTCTCTGATTCTCGACAAAAATATAGAAGGAGAGAGGATATGACGAATCGTTGTAGATTCTATGGTATGATACCACAATGTGCAGATGGTTGATTTACTAATTATATTATCTTGGATATGGCAATCAAGACATGGAAGGTGGGTTTTCTTTCTCCTTTGTCGATTGTTCTTCATCGATAAGGCATGTTGTGATTCTGGAAACAATGATAGTTCGATTTTGATGGTTTAAGTGACAAATTCTTCGCCATTGTATGGCGACACGTAATTTTAGTAAAAAAATTAGTGTCCTTTCATAAAGTGAAATAAATTGGAGGTAGAAAAAGTAGGCAAACCAACCAACCTATACGTACGAATGTCCCATCTATGGACTTGACTTTTAAGAAAGTTGTCTGATATTTGTCCACTCTATCCCCTAATCATCCCTGCAATAGTACTTCCGTACTGCACCATATCTTTCAATATTTTGCCTGTTTGACTGGGAGCTCCACTCCTTGATCCAATCCTATTTCTCTTTAATATCTTGAAAATTTTTATTTCTCATGCTTGATAATTACTCAAATTCAAAATCAATAATAAAATTCGATTATCGTTATATACAAAATGATTGAATTTCTTTTTTTTTTTCCCCTTCTAACTAGTTGAAAAATTGAAATAGCTTTTGTCACGTCGTGAATGACAATTTTCTCCTCAAAATTATACCAATTCTCTTATTGTAGATCGTGACACAAATGTACTAAAATCTGATTATAGATAAATGCAAAATGGGTTTGGTTTGATTACAACATTGTAGGAAGTTTTCTATTTTAATAGATTTTTTTGGGATAGTTTTAGTAGGGAGCAAGTGAAGTAGGTGAGTTGGGTTGTGACTTAAGAATTGTGCTCTGAATGTTTAGGTTGAAATTTCATGGGGGTGGATCTGCACCCACAAGACCAATTTTTTATTTCATGAAATCTGAAGTGTTAGGTTAGATAATGTTTTGTGATGCTATACAATTATCTAATCTTGAATCGACGGCGAGTCAATATATGCATAACAGCACACTAAAGGTTTCCGAAAAGGAAGAGCGACCAAGTCAGTAATCAATCCGAACATACTATCGTCAATATTTAGCAACATTTAATCATTTTTCTACTTAACAACTCTTAAATGTCATTTAATGTTAGTATTTGATTGTTATCGTGGGTTTTTATTGTTTACTTTTATCGTTTCAAATTAAGACGCCATTGATCAAATATTGTTGAATAATGCTATATGTACATCAACCATGACAACTTTGTTGACATTCCCCTTTATGTGGAGGAAATATGTGCAATGATATGATAGATAAGTTCAAAATCAAAAGTGTAGATATT